>SNQJ01S0041959.1:59384-71367 GCA_010110895.2 Picea sitchensis
CTAAAACAACAAAAAGAGGACAGCAAAATAGTTGAAACTTAGAGCCATACTAAGGTCAAGGATAGACCTTAGATGGCAGCCTCATAGGACCTCAGAATTTCAACACTTAAGATGGTGAGTTGTTTTGACATCATTTTTTAATGCACCTTCCATGGCATAGTGCATGCATGAATTGCACAGTAAAATGATGTAGCGTGCACATTCCCAAATACCGCACGCAATAACTAAAGTGCACGCAGTATGGAGGTTAGAGGATCTTGTGTATATGATATGTGTTATAGGCTAGTGAACCAGTTATTATAATATGGAATTCTTATGTTTTGGAATTAGGCTAGAGAGCCTAGATGTTAAAGGCCAATGCACCTATTTTGTATATGTCTCATGATTAATATAAAATACATTGTTGCGCGCATACCGACCATGATAAAAGATATGGGGGACTGAAATTCACTAGTTAGGGAAAGGGAGGGCCAAAAGTTAAGGGAAAGGGCTAATCTAGAGAGCTTAAGACAAAAAGGAATATTATATTAATATTTCTTTAAAACCTAAAGTATGGTTAATTATTTTATCCTAAGTTCTAAAGTTGGGGACAAGTGGACCAAAGTAGCTTCCAACATGACACGTGTCAAGTGGGGGACATGCATTCATATCGTGGAGACTTATCTCATTTGGTCACCTTTTGCAGGATCATTCTCACCATCATCCTAACGATCTTTTCGACTATCATACTTCACGATCATTTTTCACGATGATTCCTTCCATCACTTAGTTATCCAGTCAATGATTCAATGACCATTTCACTCATGCAGTCCATTATCCTTTATACATTCATTTCACTATATCTGAGCCTATTTCCATAACCTTCTCCGGTTGGTGTACCTGGTTAGGTTGGGAGCGGGATTGAAGAAGCGGGTTGTCAGGCCTGTGGGAAATTGAAGAGGCAGGTTGTCAGGCCTGTGAGCAATTCTCCAAGCGAGAGAATTGTTGAGGATTGATTCCCGAAGGTGCTAAATTGTAGCTAAAGTGCTCTGAGACTTCTTGTCCGACCTGTTGTTGAAGCCCTGGAAGGGAAGTGGGGCAACCGAGGGACTGTTGAGCAGAGAAGGGGCACACTTCCATGGGTGGGACAGGCATGTGGGGAATGAGAGGCAGTAGGATGTTAGTTGAGCGAGCACCTAAGATGGAGTATTTCATGTTGTCTATGAACCCTAGCCTGGTTATGAACCCCTTTACCTAGGTGGAGTTGAGTCCCAACTCGGGGGTGACTTACTGTTAAGAGTGATGAACAGTGTAGTCTAAGGCTAGGAGGTTAGTGGACGGTCTGTACGCAGTTGGTGACAATATTTCCAAGATAAGTACCAATCATATGCTACATTGTTAATTACATGCTTATGTTACGGTTTATCATATATGTGATTATAATTGCATGCATGTTTATGGGTATTTCCCTGTATATGCTGCATATCCGTGTTTACCGTTATTTCGGTAGGAAAATTGTATATTACAAAATGTAATTGTTTGTTTATGTTATATGTAAAGCTTCCGCAAGAGTGTTGTATGTATACGTTTAAGTTGCATGCAGTTTGAAAAGAAAATTTATGTGGCATAGCTCAGCTGAATACTGGGTATGTTACTGTATGTTCTGCAGTAAGAGAATGAAAGTGTTCTCTAGAGTAGCATGGCCTGGACTGTTTAAGGCTGGGGATGTTACCAACTAGTATCAGAGCATGAGAGATTGCTCTAGAGTGGCATTCCCCAGCCTGTGGTTGGCCGAGGGACGTTACATTTATAGTTGATAGAGGGAAATCATAGTAGAATACTATTGATTAATTGGGTTGGTTGGCATTGATGTCAAACCTTGAAGAAAGTCCAGTAGCGAATTCCAGTATCACAAAGGTATGGGTAATGTATCCAAGTTTGTTTGATGTATAATGGTATGAGTTTTGATATATTTGTAGGTAATACTATTCTAGATGGATTTTACATGTTATGCCATTTCTAGTGGTATGTGGAATGTCACATAACTCCTCATGATTTGAGAGTTACGGCCTTACGAATTTGGAGGACCCTCATATGTTGACTTGAAGCCCCAAAAGGTCAAAGAAGTCAAAGTGCTACCCTTTCAACAGTGTTTAGAATTCCATAATCGTGTTCCCTAGTATCTATGTGAGCGTCACCCTTCAACATATAAACATTCATGGCTGATGGGTTACTAGAAGATGGAGGGGGTCCCTGACTGCCCCCATCCATGCTTGAAGAGGCTTGAGTCAAATTTTTCCCATGTGAAAATGGGTTCGTTAACATAGGAGGTTGTTGTTGTGCTAATAACTTCTGGGCCTTCACAAGATGATGGAAAAGGTGAATCAAATGGTCCTCCATGCAATGGTTACATAGATACTTCAACTTTCTTTTCTTTATGCTTCCCCTGCCAACATTTTTGGTGGGTTTCTTATCCCCCTTACCCTTGTTTCGCTATTTCTTCTTTCCATCAGGCTACTAGTTGGCCTTTGAGTTCGTCTATTGCACACAGTGAACATCCAAAATTTGAGTAGGGGGAGAAGATGAATCAGTGGTTTGGTTGGCCGTTGTCTGTTGTATCAACAATTGTTTCAATTGATTTGATAACTAATCAGTGGGCTTTGCTTGTGTTGAACCAACTATGCCATCGACATGTGGTCTAGACTTGTGTCTAGTCATGTCAAGAATAGACCATGGCGGATCTAGAAAAACCTCTTAAAGTAAACCAGACTGAGAGTATATCAGTTCAAGTTGTTGAGCTCTCATTATCACCTCTTCCTCGAAAAAGACCCTCGATGTTGAAACGTCCTTGGATAACTAGGGTACCAAAGACTTAAGGAACCACTCCAACAGGAATGTTGGAGGAGTTGGTACTTTTATCAAACTTTTTCAATGCTGCCATTCTCGGATGTGATCCAAGATATGGTCAGCCTTTGTTTGCTCAAAGTTTTCTAGAAACTCGGTGCCAACATCGTATCTCACAGATAATTGGAAATGATTAAGAAAAACCATTGCTAATTCGCCAAAAGTAGAGTATCTTGAGCAGTTGAGCTCGATGTACCATTTTACGAAACTCCTGATAAGAGTGAGTTGAAATAGACGCAACTGTATGGAGTCATCTCTCAACGAGTTCAACGAGAACCATAGGTGAAAAGTGGTCACATGATCGCTCAGATCTTCTTTAGGCTTACCTTCGAACTTTGGGATGTCTGAGGGCAATTTGGTCTACATTGGAGTCCAAGGCAGATCATGATAGATTGGGTTGTTTAACAATATTGACAAGTCTGGCAAATGTAACATTGCCAGAAACAGTAGTTTGGGTTGTTGACTATATACAGGGAAAAAGGAGTCTGGAGTTTGGCTAGCACCAGGTTGCTAGGAAAATTTAGGCTGTTGACCAGGGTTTTGGTAAACACCATGGCTGTGGTCGGTGTATGGATACTAGGCTTGTTGAGACTTTATCATCTGACTCCCGTAATTAGACATTGAGGGTTGGGCAGGGATTGTTCCCTGTGTTGTGTTCCAAGGATTATGGAAAGGGTTTCCCCCTGTCGATTCGATGGGATCAGGAACTGAGCCTTGCCCAGGGTTCCATTGGCCTTGGAAGGGATTTTCCCTGGTCAGTATCCCTGACAAGGGGATTGATCCCTACCATGGATTCTAGGGTCCTTGTGATGTGTTTTCCCCCTATGCAGAAATAGTACCCTGCACAGGATTTTATTGTCCAAAACCAAGGTTTCCCCTGGCTGAGAAGACAGATAATGAGAATGTGTTGTTACCAAATGCATCGAACAAAGAAAATGACAAAGAATCCACCGGCATGGTGTTGGAAGAAGTTCCATGACTACCTTCTCCAAACAAGCTGTAGTTCATGTTCGACTAGACGGGCTGCTAGGGAGCACTGCCTAGAGATAGGGGAGAAGAGGTATATGACCCCCGCCATAAGGGAAAGTGTTATAGGGGGATGAGGTGCCCCCCATGGACCCTTGTAGAGGAGCGTTAGAGCTCCCTGCCCCCAAAACCATGGTCTGTAGGGTGGAGTAGGAGAGGACAAAGTTCGTATCAAAGACAAGCATCCCATATGAAAATGGAGGGCCCATCGCACTATGGGTCAATGGAGCAGTGATCACCACCATAGACAGAATCGGACCACTACCCAAAGTAGAGGTATTCGAGACCATGGTGGTCTAGACCGACGAAGGTAGGTTAAGAGATGGAACACCCCTTGTGGTGGAAGTCATTAAGGGAGTATGAGGACTCCCAGACGAAGTAGCAACATTTGTTTCCATTGTTACTTGTAAAACTATATGACACTCGTGATGAGTTACCCTTGGAGGAACAACTTATATCAAAATTGGTGTCGACAAGTCAGTGATCAGAGGGTTATACGGCCTGAGATATTTCGCTCCAAGGTCATAAATAGTCGGTTTCTCCAGGTTCGAGTGTTCTCCTCTCGGGGATGGCTCGGGTACAGTTTCCTGCAACTCGATCACCTCAAATGACCCTTGCTGGTCAAGTCTTCTTAGTAATGGTGATGATGGTGGCTACAATGAAATCGATGACATGCCTTGAAACCTTCTTGACCGGTGGTGCTCCTGATCTTCCACCTTGTGAAAATATCAGCGAAACTGTAAGTTTTTTACTAACATTGAAAACCAACACAAACTAGAAAAGTTCCTATGAGATAAAGCAAGCAAACCATTAGCTAGTTGTAAGAACAGTTACACCAGCCAACACTAGAGCAACTTACCAGTGCAAGTGCAACTCGAATATGGAAGCACCCTTTGGGTATACTATGAAAAGCGTGGCTCGATGTCTTCCCTAGGTACTGTTGTATACCCCCGCAGTCACCTGTGTAAGTCACTAGAATAAAGGAAACTAGGTTTCTAGCTCGCGAACAGTCACCAGGAGGGTACAGTCGACAATCGGGTCGATCGCAATGAGCAGGGTATGAAGCTCGAAACCTATCGAGGGTATTGAAAGTAAGTGGTATGGAAGACAAATGAGGACCTCAAATGAATTTGAGATCCATGAAGCTCTGTGGCAAATGTGACCGAAAGAATCCCACGACAAGTCCTCTGTATGCATTCCCCTCTGCGCGTGGTCCAGCTTTGGAGGGGTTATCTCTGCTACCTTTCCACACACGAACTCATGTTTAGCCCCTATTTTAAAGGGGGTCCCACATAACTTTCACGTTTACTGGAATTTTTACACTCCCTAGCACAGACTCGTATGTTTGTTTTATAGACTTGAAGAGTCTCCACTCCAACCTAAATAAAGGCTCTAACCTAGACTAGTTGATGGACCCTACAAACATAAATTCTAATTGATTTTAATTAAGCGTTAATTTTAAGTGGCTTGTCTTAAGTCAAGGAAACATAAATGAAACTAGTGGTGTGTAAAGACAAAGGAGAAATAATCAAACACTGAAAGAAAAATTACTTCTTTTTGACAAATAAAGATTTGCAAATTTAAACTCTTTAACCAACTTTTCGTAACTACTTTTTCTAAGATATTTTAAAAGAAAAACCCAAAATTAAACTTCTCTCAAATACAAGCTACTTAAAGTTCTAATCATTCAGTAAAGAACTTAAGAAATCACTCTTTTTCCTGACAGGTGAAGACAACTAACCTAACTACTTAACCAAACAAAGAAATGAAATATTTTTATTTTTATTTTTATGGTTCAAAATAAGAAACTTGAAATAAATTCCTTTTCTTTTTATTTAAAGAAAGAAAAAGGGAAAAAGTGAAGACAAGACAAGACCAAGAAATGACTTCTATCCCTCTGCAGATCGCAGGGAGCCACTGATGATACCAAACAAGCTGATCAGAAAAGACTCACAAACTCGTCTAAAACCCTTTCAAAGAAAACATAAGAAATCTTTAACATATAACCAAATTGATGTCAAACCTAGGCTAAAGGTTGTAACAACAGAGAGAAGTACTAGATCAAGAAACCCCTGATAAGTATGACTTCAATCAAGGAATAGGTTGACTTCCTCTTCCTCCAAAAAACAAATCTTGACACAAGCACGCTACTAACACTTAAGCATCCTACTTATGTACGTGGGTTGTCTAAAGGTAGGGAAGGTATGTATGCATGAAGACCCACTACAAGCCACGTACACCTCTATAACTTCTCAAAAAATAAAACAAACAGGTAGACTAATAGGGTAGGGAGTACTGGTATGGAAGACCAAAATTCCTTAAAGACTCAACAACTTACAGAAACTCAAAAAAGGTAATCAAACCAATTAAAACACCCAAAACTTATCCCCTAAAACCCTAGAGGTTTCCCTAGTATTGTCGCCAGTTATGCTATAGCGGGAAAACCCCCCTATGGACTACACTAGGGTTCAACATGTAGGCAGATCTAACCATCTAAAATTCTCCTACTTTTTATAACTACCCTGAATATACCCCACATTCATGCATAAAATACAAAGTAAAAAGATTTGGTAATTCTATCTTAAACTCTATGTCTGGTGTCGATCCTTTTGCGTTCGATTGCTCCACTGACTACAAATATACTCCCAAGGCTGACCTGCATTCACAAACAGACAAACAAGGAACTACGAACATGCATCTCATATATGAATTAGTGGGTTAGATGTCAGTGTAAAATATAAATCAAACATAGATATTGAACGCATCATATTGCGGGATAGAAAACGTATTCCTTTTATTGATATCACAAAGTTTACTTACAATGAGATTGACAACTGCTCCTTGAACATGGTCCAGAATTCTCTTCACCAAGCTTCAACTATGCTTCCATGTATCTTTATCCTCTCACACTTCTCTCTAGGGAAATGGAATAGGCTTATAATGGAGGAAAAACGCAAGAATGGGCAATTGTGGCACAGAATCATAAGGTGGTTGCAAACTTATGGGGAAAGGAGGGGATGTGAAACGTGAAGATTTTCACTGTTCTTATGCTTATGTTTGGAATGAGACCCCAAAACCTCCTTTTATATGACAAAACATGGTTATTCGGTTGGGTGACGGACTATAGGCCATGGGACAGTTGGAAAACTACCCAATATCCCGTAATCTCAATGAATTCCTTGCAACGTTTTAATTTTTACAACTTTTGTGGGTGTATGCAGGCTGTAATGGTGAAACTAGCATACCTACACAAGCTGTAGTGGTGAAACAAGCATGTGTACGTGAGCAGTAGTGGTGCAGGGTGCGTACATATTAAAAAATAGTGTTTTTAAGAAGAGATGCTCAGTGATGGCTTGGAAAAAATAACAAGTAAGAGGGTCAAATGCCAGGTATGCATGTATGGTGCAATTTAGGTTTATAATAGTAGATGAAGAGGATTTGTCTATAAATAAAGTAGGTGTACATAACTTTAGATACCCTGTAAAAACCCTCCATTTTATATTTTTGTAAAGATCATGGATAAGATTTCCCATTGTTGCCTCATTGACAACGATTCGGGCCAAAGTGTAATGTCGAAGATTATTATGGAAGAGATAGGCTTGTCTTGTACAAATGAAAAATTCAGAAGCATGCTCTCTTATAATAGTCTACAACAAATGAACATAGGTGAAATCAAGGACGTGACCTTGGTTTTGTGCATGCACCCTGAAATAAGGACAACCCTTAATATTCAAGTAATCAATATGCTAGTAAGTAACTACTCGATCATCCTAGGAAGATATTGGAATGATTTGACAGGTGGTTACCGCTCCCTCGACGAGACACACTTATCCATTCCTCAAAATGGTAAAAACATGATAGTCCTCAGAGAGGAAAGAATTTCACCTTAAATAGAAAGTGTCCCACAACCTAATGTAAATTATATCGAGGAGGACCTAGGAGTGTATTCCATCTTTGTCGAGGAGGAAAACATGACCTTAGAACAAATCGACTTAGACGACGAGATGTGGCATATGTACTTTGATGGTTCATGCTCCAATGAAAGAAACAGAGCTGGTATTATCTTGTACTCTCCTGTGGGAAAAATTCATAACTTTTCCTATAGGTTTTAATTTTCTTGCACAAACAATGTCACTAAATTTGAAGCACTATTGTTAGGCATTGAAAATTCCTATAATCTAGGTTGTGGTCACCTTAAAGTTTTTGGGGATTTTGAGCTTGTTGTGAACATTGTACATAAGATATACTCGCCTAGCAACAAGTTAATGGAACGTTGCACCCAAAATGTTTGGGAACTTATCTCGAACTTATTATCTTTCAACATCACTCATGTTAAAAGGGAATTGAACTCAATGGCTGACTGGTTAGTTGTTTTTGCAGCCTCTCCTACTCAACAACTTCTGCCACAAAGACCTGATTGTACATTTCAATCTCTATATCGTCCACACATCCCTAACAATATAGGGTCATCACAAGTCTTCCCTAGTTATTAGATCATCTATGCTTTCATTCAAAATGAACCTTATAATCCTAAGGAAATTATATCAATAGAAGATAACAAAATTCCTAAAGGCTTGACTCCTCTAGAAAGTTCATTTTCATCGAGTGATGTAGGAAAAAAAGAGAAACATAAAGAAGAGGAGTAGAAAAGGAAAGTGGGTGAAACCATTTCCTTGAACATTGGAACACCCGAGTCTCCAAAGAATGTTAAAATAGGTGCCCAATGTTATGATGAAGAAAAATTGAACTTCGCCAGGCTGCTTGGTGAATTTCAAGATGATTTTTCTTGGTCTTATGAGGATCTTCGTGGTTTGGATCCTACTCTTATAAAACATGCAATTCCTATCAAGGAGGACATAAAACTAGTTAGGAAAAATCAAAGACCCATTAACCCTGCACTGGAAGCGACTATTCAAAATGAGTTGGAAAAACTCTTGAAGGCTAGGATCATTTTCCTGGTTAAGTATTCATAATGGGTTTCTAATTTGGTTCCCATTGGAAAACAACTGGTCAAACCCAATTATGCATATATTTTCATGCATTGAATCTGGATAGTATAATAGATCACTTTCCTCTCCCTTATATGGAAATTATTTTGCAACAGGTTGCAAGGTCACAGATGATGTCCTTACTTGACAGTTTCTCTGGTTACAATCAAATCAAGGTAAAAAGGGAAAATAAATATAAAACCACTTGTATTACTCGTTGGGTCACTTTTTCTTATGAACGTATACCTTTTTTATTATCTAATGCAAGTGCCACTTTTCAAAGATCTATGAAAATAGATTTTGACGATTTGATCTGCAATAATATTTAGATCTATCTTGATGACTTAACTGTGTACTCTAAAGACCGATCAGATCATTTTGGTCATCTTAAAAGATTTCTCATGCGATGCAGGAAATTTGGCATTTCTCTAAATCCTTCTTAGTCTATTTTTGGCATTACCAAGGGTAATCTCCTTGGACACATTGTCTCTAATTCATGAATAAGAATTGATCCTGAAAGGATTGTTGCTATCCTAAATTTGTCTGCTCCCACTTCTAAGAAGGAGGTTCAAGATTTTATGGGGTTTATTAACTTTTTTCATAGGTTTGTTCCTGATTTTTCTATAATGGTCAAGCCAATTCATAATCTTCTTACGAAAAATCGTTCCTTTTCTTGGATAGATGAAGTCAAAAATGCTTTTTTAGGGATCAAGAAAGAAATCGGTTCTGTACAAGTTCTGGCAAAGCAAGATTTTTAGAAGAAATTTATGATATATATAAATGCCACAGAGGAAGCATTTTTTTCTATCCTCATGGAAGATGATGACCAAGGTAACGAAAAACTACTACATGAGTCAAAGCTTGTCTGATGATGAGTTTAAATATTCTTTTACTGAAAAGCATGCTTTCTCTCTTGTTAAAGCTATTGAAATTTTTTTCCACTTCATCTTAGGTCAGCATACATTGGTAAAAGTCCCTTTACCTGCGGTCAAGTTTTTTCTCTCACGTACTTATCTTTCAAGGAAGCTTTCACATTGGCTTGCCAAGATCGAGGAGCATGATTTAACTATCATTACTTCTAACACCATCAAGGGATGTGACTTATCCCTTCACTTAGCTCAGCATGCTGAAACTACTGAAGAAATTGATGAACGGGATAGTTCACTATCAGCATTGTTCTACATTGATAATCAAATCCTTCCTTTGTTTGAACATTATTGGTTTTAGCACTAGGAATAACCCTCAGATTGTAATGAGGATAAGCCTAGTACCCATCAGTTTATACAGTAAATTTAAATGAGTTTTAGGTGGTCAAATGGAGAAGACTCAATGATAATAACATTCTAACTCAGAAACCTAGACTGGTATGCGCAAGCAATTGAGTTCTGGAATCAAATTTAGTCAGTAAGTTGGAGTAAGGGTGAATAGAGGGAAGAATTTGGTGAGAAGAGTGTAGAGGTATGATGTGGACATCAGGTCTTCCAGCAACCTAAGGAGGAAAAACTTAAACGCAAGATCCTCTTGAATTCCAATCTCAAAGAAACTAAAAGAAACTATAACAACACTATAATACAACATTCATCATAATACAGTCATAACAATCCATGTGAATCAATCAATAATGAACTCTCTGAGTATCAGATGAAAATAATATGGAGTAAGAAAGCTAACTTAGATTAACCAAGATGTCTAATAAAAAATACATAACCAGAAAACCAGTTGTTCTCAATGAAAATATTACAATAGCAGGGAGCCTAGCTCAACCATTAGACCATTACAAAATATCAAAACTGCATACATATACTGAAAATTGTTGCAAGGAATAGGAGCGTGATCGGGTTCCTGCATTCAAAATTTCCAGTTGGCACCCACTCTATTAGACTGTGTCTTCCTTCCTTTGTCAGATGAAAACTCAAATCAGTATGGGTTTTGCAAGAAAATATATCCTCGGGGAACATTGGGCTGACAATCTGCCTCCATGGACAGGCCTTCCATGATTTCCATTTATGAGGTGATACGAGGTTTCAACCACCACCCCTCCTCTTTATTAACTTCTTCATCGGGATTAGGATGAGGCTTTGAATGATCGATAAGCTTCCATGTGATGTTGGCGATTCTTCACGTCAACCTAGAGCCCTAAAACCATGATGATATCATTTTATACTATCGTGAGGGTCTTCGGCCTTGGTGCAGCTCTCGTGAAAATTGCACCTTCATTCATGCTTCCAAGGCTTCAGGTGCCAGTTTCTTCTCCACTACACATTCTTGCATGTGACCTCAGGCCATGACCCGATGCTTATCCCCATAGGAACTTCAGGACTTCATATTTCGGGGATCCTCATATCACTTGACCACAACACCCCCAATTCCTGATTTGACAAAAACACCCAACTCAAATCAACGGTCGGATATGATTTCCATCCAACGGCCGAGGCTTCTCACTGAAAACCCCAAATTATCAGCTTCATGTGATGGGTGCTCAATCTCCTTTATGGAACCGCTTCGACATGACTTTGGTTGTGACCCTGGGCCCACTATCGAGTGCTTCATGAGTTCGTGCTACGTGAACTTGTGTTGTGCTCCATTCTCAAAACTCTGATTCGTGAGACCGCGAACCTACTGATCTGGCACCATGCGTCCCTCTAAATTTAACGGTCCTTATCTATTTCAGGTTTTGGCCATCAGGTATTTTTCCCTTGTGTTGGGGTCTAAAGATGTCTAAAAACAACCTTAGTTTAACATTAATTTATCAACCCGAGGATTTGTCTTTTTGTTATGGAAAATCTCCCTGTGGACAGGTAGATCGCCTCTAAGAGGTTGACCCTAACTCTAGACAGAAAATGCTTAACGTGGACACTGACGTACTTTCAAATCTATCTAAACTAACACATGAGAAGGAATAATGATAGAAGTACCTCTTTACCGACATTTGTCCCTGCACACTCTGAGTTGCGCTCCAATCCTTTGCTCCTCATTGAGTTCTGCAGACAAACAAGATACAACCACTTCCTACTCTATTGATGTTAGCTTGAAAATAAATCTATCAATTAATGATAAGTTCATGTAACATTAGACACAAACTAGAA
>SNQJ01S0041959.1:73217-85511 GCA_010110895.2 Picea sitchensis
TGAACACTGAGGCACAATAGAAAAACGTGACATGGACCAAAACTATGCTGTGGGTATCGTGACTTGCGTCGGGTGACCCAAAGGAGTGAAAGGAATTCAAAGGATTGGCTCAGTGTAGAGGTTCAATGGATTATGATATGTGCAAATGAAAAAGTGCCGTGTTCAAGGGCGACTCTAAGAAGTGTTGGATGATGTTCTCAAGAGACTGCTTGGCTTGCTCCTTTCAATTTTCCCCCCATCCAGATAGATGAGTACCTCTTTTTGGTTTAATGAGATCGAGGAGGATAACACGTGCTCAATATAATTCACCTTCGGTAAGTTCCTCTTCCTTTGTTTAATGAACCGGAAGAAGTAAGGGTTAAGTCCCATATGGGTCTGTCGATGTGTGCTTTAACGAGTCCAAAGATAGAAAACTCGAAGGTTTTTCGGGATTATAGAGTTTGGAAAAACAATTAAAAGAGAACTCTCTCAGTTCCTTTTTCGTACAATAGTCCAACGATACCGAAAAAGGGTTAAAGTATCGCTCGAAAGATGCCCTTTCTGACCTTTTAACGAGTGTGAAAGGAAGCAAGGTCACTCGACAATATTTTCATATTTAGAGAGTCTGAAAAGGGTTTAAAGGAGACTCTAGGGGGGGTTCCATTTTCGTGTGTTCGTATTCGTACGGGTCCGAAAAAGAGATAAAAGTTTACCTGGTTACGTTCTCATATTGTCGAGCTCGAGAACGAACTAAGACTATGCTCATAAATGCGACAAGGTGAATAACCCATCAGGACTGCCAGGAAACTTGCGATGCCAAAAATACAAACCAGGGTTTAGTGAAGCCATTATATCATTAGAGAAACCCAAAAAATGACCATACCTTATAAAAAATGAAAATTTATAAATAATAATTGATTTCAAATTTTATTTACCATTTCATTTTGCAAGGATTTTGGAGTAGTGGTGATTCTCAGTTTGAAGTGGATCTTGTTTTGTTTGCTGCTGGAGCTACGGTCGACCATTTCGCTCGTTGTTCGGACCCAGTAGCTGTCCATCTCTCTCTCTTTCAATTGCATGGTTTCACATCCATTTTCATAGCATTATTTATTTTAAAACACGAAGCCCTAAGTCGCCCCAATTAGAACCAAATTGGCCTCTTTAAAAATCAATGGGAAAACGGGATTTGTTTTGCAAAAACATTCTAGGAATGGATGGTTAAGATGCCAACGCCCTAGAAGTTAATTAGATGGGTCGTTTTTTAGCAAAAAATCCATGGGAAATCCCCCACGCACACCCACGCAACCATAAAATCATTTTGATATTTTAAAACGTTTTTATCATTGTTTGATGAATGTTAAATGCTTAGGAGAGGGCGTGGTGGTTAAAAAGAGTGTGTGGTTACTTTTAGATGATGTGGGCATCTTATTTCATGTTTTAAATTGCTTTTGAAAATTGCCGAAATTGCCAAAACGTGGAAATAATGGGTTTTTTATTTCTTTTTGTTTTGTAGGTAACTTTAGTGATCATGATTGAATGGAAAGAGAGGGAACATGAGATGGATGACTTAGCTATCTTACAGAGTCCTCGCACACAGGCCGCTTTGCGAGCTTGCAGTTTTCTCAAATTCTTCAAGTTGCAAAAGATGAAGAAAGAGGTTTTATTGCTCGAACATATGATTGGCCTCTGGGATGTTGCAGAACAAGGATTCTGAATCAGCACACAACTTTTAACCATTGAGTTAGAATATGTGTACTTTTTGACTGACCTCTCGAAAAGAGGGGTCCCCTTATTGTTCTTTGGGTAGAGGGTGCTACCTGAACAAGTGGACGTGTATCTGGCACGCCACTGCATTCCAGGAGCAAGGCTAGTAGGGGGTAGAATCCCTATCAAGGATATTCAAGATTTGACCCTCCAGTCTATACTATTTGCTATCACAAGCGTGATAGGCAGCACTAGCACCCATCTGGCATCAAGATCACAGGTGGCTTACGGTGTTCTGTGTTTGGAACCAACACTGTTCAACTGGAGTACAACATTCCTTTGAAATGTGAAGGAACAGATATCACGATGCAGGACTGGACAAAAGCAGTTCGGTTATGGTTCATTTTTGGTCTCATTTTTTCTAGAGCGCATCCCTCAGATGTATCCTCAGATAGCACTGACGATGCGACCAGTGGATGAACCTAGGATGGAGAGGTGGACTAGTCTGTCTCCAAGGCTAGTGTCGAAGTCAGAGTTCCATTTCACTGGCGATTTCTTCGCCTGGCTGAGATGACAGTACCTTTGGATAGAGGACTTCCCTTATGGTGATGTAGATTTCCGCGGGAGCATGGACTTGATTTTTCCCACGGGGGAAGGTTGGGATGAGTCAGGTAAGAGACTGAGCCATACCTTGTCTAGTTTTTGTTTTTAAGTTTTTGATGTATTTGTATTTTTTGGGGGTATGTAAAAGAGTTTTAAGAGATGTATTGTTTCCAACATGCAGACAAGGGAGCAGTGCGCCCGACTGATATACCAGTACCAGGATGTCGCGGAGGCATCCCGATCATCGCAGATATGGAAGTACCAGTAGTAGGTCTCCAGGAGGTTGAGAGAAAACTCCAAGGCCTTACGATGGGCATCCCTCCTCTGCGGAGGGGGGAAGTGCCTTTACATCTACAACGGCACACTGTAGGAGTACCGAAGAATATCAATTATCTGTTGAGGCACGTAGTGCACGTAGTAGTGTGTTACTCACAGCACAATGTAGTGCGGGGAGATTAGAGTCTCTCCGGTGATCATATTTTGTATGCCTTGTCAGGCAACGTTGTATGGGTGGAAAGACCCGATATTTNATATATATATATATATATACAATTTCGAGTTTTTATGATGCCAATGATTTGTACATGATGATGTCTGTGATGTGTTTTAATTTACATGTAATGTACAGTTTTCTTTCCTTGAATCTTATATGTGGGCAAGATACCGATCCATGATATAATTAGCTAACGAATCCGAAACACTATTAAGTTCTCTTGGAATGTGTCTATATTCAATGTAATTGAACATTCGTTCAAGACGACGAACTTGCAAGTGTAGATGTAGCAGTATAGGACTACGGATAGCATAGATGTGGTTGAGTTGATAAACCACGAGTTGGGAGTCTAAGTAAATAATGATATGAGAGATACCTAGGGAGGAGGCTTGGGTCAACAGTCCAATGATAGCGTGATATTCTGCCATATTGTTGGTTGTTGGTCCTAAAAAGATGCCTCCTGAACTCACCACCTCATCAAATTGGTAAATAACCCAAGTTGCTGAAGCAATGTTCCGGGTATGTCGGCTAGCGCCATCCACGAACCCAAAAAATATAGGAAAGGAAGACGTTATCTGCGCATGAAAACACAGGCACAGCCATGACTGGCAATGGTAAAGACTCGAGCACGCGAAAGAAATAGACACACCAAACTAAAATACAGTAATGTACAAAGTACAGATGCTAGGTGATCTAGGCATAGTACTTCTTGAGGTAAAGCCCATTTCGGGGCTCTCCCAAGGAAATTCCATCGTGATCAACTAATTCGTAGGCACCTTTATGTAAGACACGCTTCACGATGTAAGGACCGTGCCACATGGGTTCTAACTTTCCTGTCCCCAATTTATCGTGATCTTGGTCGTAAACGAGGACTAAGTCTCCTTCTGCGAAAGTCTGAGGGTGGACAGATTTGTCATATTGACTTTTAATTCATTTCTGATGTGCCTCATTGACGAGAGTAGCATCGTGACGTGTTTTGTCTAGTTTGGATAGATACAAGAATCATTCTTCTTCAGCAGAATTATGGGGCAGAAGTTCTACTTTCAGTTTGAGTGATGGAATCTCACACTCGATTGGTAGGATGGCTTCAATGCCATAGACCAACTGGAAAGGAGTAAATCCAGTTGAAGTTTTCACATAGGTGCGATAGTCCCAGAGAGCTGAGAACAGTTGTAAATGCCATGATGTTTTGTTTTCCCCTACCATGCATTGGATCATGGTTTTTAGGACTTTGTTGATAGCCTCAACTTGTCTGTTCACCTGAGGGTAGTAAGGGGATGAGTTTTCATGGTGAAAACCCAATTTGACATGTAACTTGCTCATCATCTGGTTTTTGAAGTGTACAACATGGTCAGTGACAATGGCACGTGGTACACCAAAACGAGTTATGATGTGGTTGAAGAGGAATAGAGCTGCAGTACGGCCATCATTTAGGAAGGTAGGCATAGCCTCAGCCCATTTGGTGAAGTAGTCGACAACGACGATGATGTAACCGTGCCCCCCGACTGAGGTAGGTTTACACTGCAAGAAATCGATGCCCCATTTGGCAAAGGGGCCGATGGCAATAATGGGATGCAACGCCATAGGGTGGGTGCGTGCCTTCTTGTTAAATATTTGGCAGGGTGGGCATTTTTTGACGGCCTTGATGCAATCTTTGAAAATCGAGGGCCAAAAGTAGGCGGCACGTAGGATTTTTTGGGCTGTGGCCATCCCAGAAAGGTGACCTCCACAGGCGCCAAGGTGACAATCATTTAAAACGCGTTCAGCCTCCTCATGAATTAGACATCTCCGAAGGATGGTGTCAATACCACGGCGATACAAAGTGTCACCGAGAATGATATAACGGCGAGAGTGATGACGAATGCGTCGATGCTCTTCATGAGAGATGTTGGGATGAAAACGTTGGGTTTGGAGGTATAGGAGAATGTCTCCATACCAAGGATCATAGGTGTTGATGAGGAAGAGAGATTCATCGAGGAGAGAGTCTCTAGGTTCAATTTTTTCATCGGCATGAGGGAGAGTACAGATGAGCTCGAAAAACACCAAGGATTTTTTGGCTTTGGCCTTCATAAACTCGAGATCGAATTCTTGGAGAATAATGATCCATTTTGAATATTTTCCCCCAAGTACTTGACGTGATACATTGGGTTGGAGTCTGTGATTACCGTGGTGGTGCGTAATAAGATGTAGTGGCGGAACCTTTGGACAACAATGATGGCTTCCAGAGCCAGTTTATCAACATGCGAATATCTGAGTTCGGGTCCAGATAAACTCTTTCTCAGATAACAAATCACATGTTCTTCATCGTTGGGGTCTTCTTGAACTAACACCATCACAATGGTGGAAGTAGAAGCATCCAAGTAAAGGATATAATCCTTTGTATATTTAGGAGGATGTAACAAAGGTGCATGGGTCAAAGCGTGCTTGAGAGTGTCGAATGACCATTGAGCGGTGTCATCCCATATGAAAGGGAAATTCTTTTGAAGTAACCGCATAAATCCTTTAGTGATCTCGGCATAATTGCAGATGAAACGGCGAAGAAAGTTTGCTTTTCCTTACAAACTTTGGAGTTGGGTTAAATTGGTGGGTGGGGGTAAGGCTAAGATGGCCTTGATCTTTAAGGGATCCACCCTGATCCCATCTTTGGAGACAATGAAACCGAGGAGTCGGTCGGATTCGACAGCGAAAATGCATTTGTGTGGGTTCAGACGAATACGGTAGAACCTACATCACAGAAAAATCGCACATAAATGATCAATGTGATCGGATCGATTTAGCGAATGTGCGTGTAAATCGTCGAGATATGGTTCTGCTATATGTTTGATGTCATGAAAATCATACGACATGGCTCGCTGGAAAGTGGCCCCAGCATTTTTTAGGCCAAAAGGTAGCTTTCGGTAGGAGAAAGTTCCCCAAGGGTAGATGAAGGTTGTCTTGTGTGGATCTGTGGGCAAGATTTCAATCTGGTTATATCCATAAAATCCATCCATGAAAGAGAAGATTATGCTCCCCATGCAATTATCGATGATTTGGTCAATGAAGGGCGTAGGGTAGTTCTCCTTGGGACAAGATTTGTTGAGATCTCGATAGTCAATGCAAACACGGATGGTCCCTTGTTTCTTAGCAACTGGAACAAGGTTGGAGACCCATTCGGTTAAAGGGATGGGATAGATGAAGCCAGATTTTAGAAGTTTTTCAACTTCTGCCTTTATAGCTGCAATTTTCTTGGGATGAACCGACCAAAGCTTTTGCCGAACCGGTTTTGCGTCAGGGTAGGTTTTAATTTCATGTACGACGATTGAAGGGTCGATCCCTGGCATTTCCTTGTAACTCCATGCGAAGACATGACAAAATTTCTTGAACAAAGTGGTGTAAGAAACCACTTCGTCGGGTGTGAAATTAGCACCAAGGTTGATGTTTTCTACGACACCTTCTTTGATTGAAATGTCAATCGTGATCGTGGTGGAGATGTTACCCATGTTCCCCTCAGAGAGAGTATCTTGTGTGAGGATAGGATATTGCGGAGCTTCGGTAACATCAGGAGGGAAGATAGATCGTATGTCTTGGTGGATTTCTTCCAAAGGCGGAAGAAAAGAGGATCGATGGTGGTTATCATCCCAGGGTAGATCGTCAATGCTAAGAATTTCCATGATGGATTCGTCTGAAGGAAAAATGTGGGAAATGTAATTGACGACAGATGATAGGGAATCCAACCACGAGGGCACTGAGTAAGTATCGGGTGCCAATGAATGTGAAGTGTTCTAAGAGGGAGAGGCAGATTGAATGGCTATGTATGCGGCCTCGGTTGGGCTAGGTGACATAGTGTCACCGAGCACATCGAATTCTAAAGGACTAGGCACAACCCAAGGGTCAGATGATTCCAGGGATTGATAAGGCATAGTCGAGATCATATTGGCAACGGAAATATGATGTGCAGTAGGTGAAAGTGGTGTAGGGAAAGTACCCATGAGGCTAGAATCTTTCAATAAGCCAACACCAATGCTTTCATACGTAACTGGGTGGTCTCCCAAAAAAGGAATGATGTTGGTAGCAGGGATGCGAGCGTCGGGTCTACAGAAATCAAGCTGATCGACGGTAACAATTTTTCCTTGATGGGGGAATTGTACACATCGAAACACTGATGAGGTGATGGAAGTCATAGCGTAGAACCAACTTCTTCCAAGTAGTAGGTTGTAATCAAGGGGAGCATCGACCACCTCGACGTCAACGGTAACAGTTTTGCCGCCCAACTGAATGGATAAGGATTGTAATAATCCGTGAGGATGAAAACCTCGTCCATCAAAGGCGTGTAACATGGTAGTGGATTTGTGAAGGGCCAGTGATTTCAAGCCTTTCCAACAGGCTAGAGACATGACACAGGTGGAGGCTCCCTCATCCAGGATAGTCCGGTGGATTTGTTGATTGTGAACAACAACATCGATTTGGAAAGCTAGCTGGTGGGAGAGTCACGGTTGATGATCGTCTAGATTAAACGTGATGTTGTTTGATGTCTCAGGATCAAAAGCACCGATGGCGGCTAAGAGTGTTTTATGTTGGCTGGGGCAGTGTTGTAGAAATTCCAAGGTGGACATGGCACACGGGGCTTGGGCCAAATCTTCTACAATGTTGTAATTTTGGGCAGTCCGTGAATTAGGATTGAAGGTAGATTTCTGGATGGTGCTCTTAGGAGAGCGTAAGATAGAGTCAAAAGAAGGTTTCTCGATCTAGAGTGGCCTGGATGGAGGGCTAACAGATGGAGTATTGATGGAGGATGGCAACGGGTCTGACGGAGAACCGTTAGCAATCTTCGGCTTATCAGGTTTAACTGGCGTGTCATATTTCGCAGAGCGAGTAGTTAGATTAACTCCGTCAAACATGTAAATGTGGGCACTTGTCGAGGCCTCATCATGGGGTTGGTTGGAACTGCCCCCCGGCGTGGGGGTTTGTGAAACCAACGATTGTTTCTGCGGAAAAGGCTGAGTGAGCACAGCGGGTTGCGAATTTCTTTTGAAAAGTTTGGCCACTTCATCGTGATGTGGGTAGTCTCGAGTGTAGTGATCGTCACCACAAATGAGACATGGGAATTTCGGTTTTCGTTGCAGTTGTTTTCTGACAGCAGTGGTTTGTGGTTGGGTTTTAGGTTGTTCGTTGTTATTGTTCTTCTTTGGTTTGTTTCTCGCTTTCTTCTTGCCCCCAAGTTGTTGTGAAGGGGTCGATTGGACTGCATTCACATCAGAGACCTGAGTTTGAGGGGGGGTAGAATAGGGTGCAGTCGAACTGGGAGAAGCCACCAAAGCAGGCCGCTGGATCATTCCAGTAGACTGGGTAGTAGATTGAGTTTTGACAGAGCCAATAACTCCATCTGCATGCAAAGAAATCGATGGTTTGGATGGATCGTTAGTGGCACGGGTAGCGTTCGGTATTAACTCATATAGAGTACCAGATTGTGAATAGACTAAGTCTAAGTACTAAGATCGGGAAATGGCTTCTTCCTCGGTGATGACACCACCCATGCAAACATCACGAGCAATCTGGGGTAACAATGATTTCGTGAACCATTCCGCTAACAATTGGTCAGGAATGACCACTTTGATTAGCCTTTGTTGTCGTCTCCATTCATGAATGTGGTTAGAGATATGTACGGAAGTTGTCTGATGAAGGGAGGTTAATAGTTCAGTACCCATCTCGTATCGAATGGGTAGTTGGAAGTGCATGAGGAAGGACATGGCGAGGGAGTTGAAATCGTGAAAAGATGCACGTGGTAATTCAATATACCATTTCACTGCGGAACCCGTAAGTGTTCATTGGAAAAGACACAAACGAATAGAATCGCCCATGAGGGAGTTGGATGAACGCCACAAATGGAAAGTCATCACATGGTTATTCGGGTCTTCTCCGGACTTTCCGTCTAATTTTGGGATATCAGAAGGAAGTTTAGCTGGAATAGCTGGCCAAACTAGAGAATGATAAATGGGATCATTCATTAACCAAGACAAGTTTGGAAGATCCAAGGTAGCTAGAAAAGGTAGTTGTCGGTTAACCTGTGGGTAATGTTGGTGTGACATAGGGACACCTGTGGGGCCCAATACTGGGTTATGTGGATAATTATAACTAGTGGGCCCTCTCATGTGAGGTTGGTTTTGGCCAAGGTACACAGGATTTGAGATGTTTTGAGATGTATGTGTGAGCGGAGGATAACCGGATGGGTTTTGCAGGTTATAGGGTGGGTTTGGTATTTGTCCATAAGGGGGTTGTTGTGGAGTCTGAACATTTTGTCCTGCCGAGAACTGTGGGTTTCCTTGAAAAGAGACGCTCCACAGATTGGGTGTGACGGACACATTTTGTCCGTGTGGTTGATGGTAGACTCCGGATTGAGGATTTCCCCCAGCATGAGGGTGTGCCCCGAATGGAATTTGTCCTCCAGTGGGAGGATGCCCCCCAACATTGGGGTTCCCTCCGAAAGGAATTTGTCCTCCGGTGGGAGGATGCCCCCCAGTTTGAGGTAGATTTCCCAAGATTTGAGAGCCAGACATCAATGACTGACCGGTGCCGCCGATCAGGTTAGGACCACCAAGACCGGTCCCGCCGGGTTGTTGGATAGGTATGGAACTTCCAGGTATAACTTGGGTAGTGGTTTGGGCAGTGGTGGTAGTAGAAGCATTCAGTGCCCTGAATCCAAAAGGAAGTGTAGGTCTTGGTGTTATAGGTGTGCCAATCATGGCTTGATTAACTATTGCGTTACCGGCGGGGATAGTCGGAATGTGTGAGGCCATTGTCGAATGGGTCGTCTGGAGGGGAATAGTAGACCTTGGGCCAACAGACGGTGTGTTCGGACCAACAGGTGGTGTGGCTGTGAAAGTGGTGGTACCGATGAAATGATTTGGAGGTACGATATAGGAAAAAGGTACATCAACACCTTCCCCTGTTCCATAAAGGTCTCGCACCAAGCGTGGTGGACTTCGAACAATGTCTGCAGTCCAAAACGGGTCATTGGCTAAAGGGTTTTGAGAAGAACCAACCGGAATGTCAGAAGGATTAACGACAACAAATTCTCCAGCGGAATTCAGGTGGAGGATCTGTCGTTCGTATCCCTTCAGAATGCGGTAAGCTTTCGGAGATTCTGAAACAATTCGAAAATTCTACAAAGGAATGGGAACTTCTTCCTGGGAAGTTGTAGTATTTTGAACCTCGCTCTGTTGAGGAGATTCCTCCGTAGAATGAGGGGGTAAAGGGGTGTTTCTGGAGGAAGTCCCTATAGCCTCCGTGAGCAGCGTGGAGGGTCGATGTTGGCGAAGAAGTGTTGGCAAAAGAGATCTATGGCCAACTAACGAAAAGAAACAACACGCGCTAAAAAATCTAAGAATCACAACCAAGCAAACAAGACCTTCTTTTGATGACCATACTAGTTGGTGATGAAATCCAACGTTGCGTGATCAAGTCTAGAAGGGGCGGGGATAGGGTGGAACAGTTACAATGGCGACCGGCTTAACAGACTTACGCCTTGGTGCAAGATTCCACGCAGTAATTGTGGATTTACCCTCCAAGGAGCCCGAGTGAGTTTGACCAATGTCTGCTCCAGGTATAGTGAGACTTCTCGTCACTGTAACCTTGTGTAAGACCCTAAAGATTATGGCCACTAAGGTTACCAATTCACAGTCAGCCCCTGGGCGGGAACAATCGACAGTCTATCGAGCCCAAAATCAACTACGGGCAGGGTATCGAGCCCAAAATCAACTAAAAGGCTTCCATGCAGTAATTGTGGATTTACCTCAAAGTGATCCCCATAATACGATCTGACCACCACAATCAGTTAAACCACGGAGGGTTAGTCCCCGTATCTTACCCGAATGTGACCTCGTGTGTAACCCCTGTGTGAGAGGGGGATCCCAGGTAGACTTATACGATAACTGGATTTGACTCTCCCTAACTCAGGATGCTAGTGTTTGTTTTGGAAACTTTGGAGAGTTATGCTCATATCCTAATCCAAAGTACTAAGCCTATTCTACTGTTGGTGGAGGATCCTAGATAAGAAAAAGTTCCAAATAATTTTTAATTAGCGTTGATTTTTATGGCTGTTCTTTACGCAAAGGGGTGCATGGAAGTGAAACAAATGGAATTATGACTCAGACCCAAAAAATGCATTGAATATGATAAGCAGTCATTTCTTTTTGATGAACATCTATCTAAGGGAGAGAGAAAGTTCTTTTCACTAATAAGCACTATTAAGGAATGTCCTCAAACAATTCTTTTTCTCAATCAAATCCTGATGCAATGCTAAAACTTTTGAGATGCCTTCTAATATGCACAATCAATCATGTAGATGCTTTTTATTGTTTGCATATGAATAATGATCAATTCAACACAATGCTCGTCTTGCTAATTATCTTCTTGTATGAATGAAAACCAAACTAGCACAAGCAAAAGTCATACAAACAATACACCCTTTTGTTGCAATCAAACGAAAAGCGAAAGAAAAGAAACAATCAAAGAGAAAAACAAACTTCACACCCAAAAGAAAAGGTTGAAGAACAATGATCTTATCTACAATTAAGATGAAGAGGTCTGTAGGCCTTTGATGACCTTCACCAGGGTTTTTACTCAGTTAAACAGAGAGAAAGACAATGCATGGGTCTCAAACTCCAAATGACAGAAAAACTCAATAACAATGGTGAAGAAGGCTACAGAATCCAAATAGTAAGGTGTTTGTTCTTCAAGAAGACAGATGTCAAGGCTGGAAGGGAAGAAGCACTGACTCACAAAGTTACCCAGCAGAAGAGACATAGAGGCAAAACCCAGAAAAAGCAATTCTGGAAGGTTTTTTGGCCAAAAGAGGGTTGGCGCTCTGTTGCCAAAGGCAAGGAGCGTTATAGCGCTCTGTGCAAAGTTATGGGGGAGTGTTGGCACTCTGTTAACACAAGGACAGGGGCGCCAGGGTCTAAAACTCCCAAAAATGTCAAAGAATCAAAAAATTGCAATTCAATTCTGACAATTATGCTGAGTATGATGAGGTGAGGAGCCAATCAGCTCATGAAACCAATCAAAAGAGGAGTGAACCAGGTCTGAAACAATCAAGGTGTAAAACTAGGTCAATGAGGAGAAATCAAAACAAGAAGTTTCGATTTGAGGCTAATCTCCCTAGTGGAGTCGCCAGTTTCTATTGTAGGAAAATATCCTTGCGGATAGGTAGATCGCCTCTGAGAGCTTGACCCTAACTCTAGACAAAAAATTCTTAACGTGGACACTGAATTCCTTTCAAATCTATCTAAACTAACACATGAGAAGGAAGAATGATAGAAGTACCTCTTTACCAACGTTTTTCCCTGCACGCTCCGAGTTGCGCTCCAATCCTTTGCTCCTCGCTGAGTTTTGCAAAAAAACAAGATACGACCACTTCCTACTCTATTGATGTTAGCTTGAAAACAGATCTATCAATTAATGATAAGTTCATGTAACATTAGACACAAACTAGAAAGAAACAGGCCAAGCGTGTCATATTGATGAGAATAACGACAACA
>SNQJ01S0041960.1:0-40105 GCA_010110895.2 Picea sitchensis
CGCGGGTTACCACCAATTTAACCATCATTACATACTTTGTGCCAAGGATCAAGCAGGTTTGCGCCTTGAACTGTTATTATTGCAGGGCCATGTGAAATAATTATTGTAGGTGGTAAAGGAACTTGAAACAACGCATACAATGGTTATCACTTCCAGTAGAAGCAACTAGAATGCAATGGTGTCTCTTCAAGAGAGTTGGAAATTGAACAGAACAAAGACACATGGGATCTAAATAATTGAAGCCATTCTATAAATAAGATACATATTCACTAGATCATAATGGTTTGATTTCATCTTCACTTTCAATGTGCATCACAGAGGAGTGGCCTTGCTCTTTGCACAAAATTTCGATGGGTTTCAAACCCAAATCAGGGACACCACCATTCATATTACAAATAATTTTATTATTGAGGACCTGTTCTCTTCCAATTAGTTGTGAAAGATGGTTTAAAAAGGGTAAGCTTCCTGCTGAGATCTGCAAGAAATTTCTGGTGGGAGAACACCAAAACCCTGATTGGAGTTAGAGAATCTCGTTTGTGTGGATTAAAGAAGAGTGGTAGGGAATTCTCACCATATTCCAAAGGTATATCACATGTGAAGGTATTTTTTGGATCATTCATTGTTATCACCTTCAATTCCTTATGCATTTAAATGGTGACAAGCAATTAAACCTTCATTTCTATTTTCTTAAAAGCTTAACAAAAAATTCTAAAAGGGTCTAGAATCACTCTGAATATGCTCATAGAAGTTTATATCACCAGGGTTTCATTCAAATTTTGGTTCTCTTTGATTTATATGAAATAGAAATGCCTTGGAAGTATTTTTTGTAGTTTGTAGGGTTACAAAAATAAGGACAGGGAAAAAATCAACAACAAGAGGAACATGAAGTTGATCAATAGTTAGAAGAAAAAAGGGATGAGGGTAACCAAGAAATTAGGGTTTCTCATGAACCTGGGTGGTCATTGAAAGTTACCCAACAAGATAGAAACAACAATACTACACCTAAAAAGGGGGTAACCNTTGTGCATGGTGTATTGTGGTGTATTGGTGTAACTCTTATACTATTGTTCATTTCTCATTGGATATAATTGAATGGTTTAAGTATAAGTTGGAAAAGGTTTTTAAAATTGTGCTTGATACTGATTCACCCCCCTCTCAGTATCAATAGGGAGGTAAAACAAATATGTTGCAGCTTTCCCTTCGAGAGAGTTGAAAAACAAATACATGCAAGTGTCGTTATCATTATCCCTTATGTTATGACAAGAATTAGAAAATGCTACTAGGTGTTCATTTGTAGTAACAGTTCCATTTCTCGAAAACCTAGGTAAATGGTCTTTGAATTTTGGTAAAGGGTGAGTGGTTGGTGCGAGATTCAAGGGAGAAGATATGTGCCATGGGGTGGTCATAGCATATTCCTCAAATTGGAAAAGTCCATGCTTCTTTATAACTTTAACAGGATTGGTAGTGGATTGAATAGGGATTTGATGACTGTAGATAGTACCAATTATTGATGAAGCAGAAGGTTGCGAGGAGGAGGCACCTCTAGTGCCACTACCACTACTCCCAGATGTCATATTGAAGGTGATAGGTATGGGTGATAAAGGTGAACTAGAAGAATCAGATAAAGTTCGCCTAAGAGCACTTTCTTATCTTGATAAGACAATTTTCCTCCTTCCTATTTCAAAAATAGGAGTATTTTCAAGGGACAATCATCTTCTCCTTCGAGAGATGTGAGGATTAGAGGAAATGAAAAGAAATACCAAAGAGGTAGGAAAAGGGAGGTTATTGTTTATTTATGGGATGCCTTTTCCTTGCTTCCCAACATTCATGAATATTTATGTCCCTTTCAATTATTTCCCAAGATCTTTCAATTTCAACACGAGTACTAACAGGTTCTAAAAAAGTGTTCAATGAAGTTAATGTGATTCTAGTTTGTTCATCAAGACTGTTTCCAATATTGGGTTGTCTTGAAAAAGGTACTATCATGGAAAAATTAGTCAAAGAGTAATCCAATAAAACAAAAAAATAAAATAAAATTGTGATACAATCAACCAGATAGATATGGAAACTCTCCCCATTATGGTCGCCAAATAAATGTTGAGGAAAAGGTATGAACAACCTTACTCAAGAATTTTCAGATCTTGTTGGGCTAAGGCAAGATAGTTGGGAATGTTACTCAGGGTTTATAGCCTTAGATTAAAAGAAACAATCACTTAATCCACAAGTATTAATTACAAGGTACCAAGGATGGTTTTTTATATATTATATGTAATTGTGCAAAGAAATAAACTAATCAGAAATTGTTTTGTACATGGAGATAAAAGTGAAATATGAACCAAATCATCAAAAATACATATGTGAGACTGAAACCAGAAGTCTGATTTTTATATTGATTTCATTATGAGATACAAAGCTAAATTATCTTTACAACCCCCTGTGAGGGTAGGGACCAAAGTCATATTTAGAAGCCTTTGATGGGCACCATAAAAAGAATATGATAACAAAAGAAAATTGAAGCTAAAGATATGGATCATCTTGCCACAAAATGTTGTCACTTGACTCTGCAAAATATTCTTTATCAATCATGAAATTTAATTCATAAACAGAAAAAAACACGCAGACTCCCAAAGATAAATCATACACATTTAAAACAAGTTGTTGAAATATATGATTCAGTTTTGAATCCTACTGCCTTCAATATGACCATGTTTTCATCAAGATGGTTAAGCCTTCTAGTAAACTCAGAATGAATGGAAAATGAAAGTATCTCACAAGTATAGAGAAAACCTTATGGCTGAAGTTCTCCCTCCATTGTCTCTCTCCCCTTGTCTCTTCATTTGATTGAGATTTTATTCCTTCTCAATAAGTTATGGTAGTTCAACTACCTTTCTTTAGTTAAGCTTAATTAGCTTAACTAATTAGTTGAGACAAATAAATAATAATATATATAAATAAGGGTGTAAATTAACAATAACTAAATAGGTGGAACCCCTTGTGACTCCCGCTTCAATTTCTTTTAATGGTCATCAAAACATGAAGTATAAAACCCCAAACATTTGATTCAAACATCCTCCTTGTAACTCCCATTCTCATATTCATGATCAAATATTTCAATATTAGCAAAATATAACATGACTATATCCATAAAAGGACATTATATCCATGATGTCCAAAACACTGTTTAAACATGTATTTGTTGTCCAAAATCTTGTCGAAATAAAAAGATTGTCCTCAATAGAAAATAATATTAATCAGCATCAAAAACCATATTTACTATGAGAGGCATTTGGCCTCTTTTTATTGCTTCCCTCTTTCGATCTTTCTGTTGCAACCTTAGGTTGGTTGGAACCTTGAGGATGGATCTCGTTGATGACATGGGAAAAATTGTCTTTAAGATGAATACGAGAGGACACAGATTCAAAGGAATCTTTGGATGACTTGGAGGGAGTGGCCACTCATTTTCCTTTATATGGCTCTGGCATGGGAACATCATTTTTTATCCTTTTATTTGCATGAGAAGACTATACGGGTGAGACAACATGATCAGCTTGGGAATTTGTGTTTTTTGGCGGTAGAGGAAAGGGTAATGGAAAAGACATAGTAGGCCAACCCTGGTGATGAGAAGCAGGTTGATGGACAATCTCTTTCCAACCATCATTGGTAGGTGGTTCTAGTTGCATAGAAACGTGAGGGGGAATACATATACTAGAAACGTTTTGATGTGGCTGAAAGGGATACCTCTCAGGTCAAGGTTGGAGAATCCCATGGCCAACTAGGTTAAAGAACCCATCTTGAAAGAGTTGATTTATTTCATGTGGATCAACATCAAAATGTATTGAAAATCGTGGCCTTTTATGGCCCCTCTGCCAATTTATTTTGCCTCTATTAGCATCTCTATTAACACCTTTTCCATTGTCGCCCCTGCTAAATAATGTCATCCTCAAGCAGTATTCCAAACATGTCATGAGAAACTCTTAACAATCCATGCATCAATACTCTACCTAAATAAAATCAAAAGGTTGGCTCTATCATTCACCACAGAGGCACATTCAATCCATCCATCAATACCTTAACACTCAACAATCAATTTTCCATTTAAACATGGAGTGGTAGGGTTATTGGGAATATGAGGGGGATATAATGAGTGAAAAAGTGGTAGCATGGATGGAAAGCGACCAAATAATATTGTTCAATAAAATGCATAAGTAACATAAAATGTATCCATATCCAAATTTCCAACACCAGTCATCAGCTAGTCTTTCTTTTGTTATTGATCGTTTCTCTTTTCGAAAAAAATGAAACTCGTAATAATAGAATAGGGAATGTTTAAAATGTATTTGTGAAGGTGAGGGGCATATAATGGGCGAAAAGTGGGATAATGAAAGAGAACAAAAAAATGATTATTGTTCTATTATATGCAATGGTATTGATTGAAAATCGACATCAATATCAACTGCCATACTTCTCTCTATTAATAATTCAAATTCATGATAGAGCAGTTTTTATAGTACACAAAATAAAACACTGAGAACATTTCAGACTGTCAAACTTTACAACTTTTAATTTCCCTTTCACTTTCTTTTATTAGCAGAGCTTTTATATGAGACTGTTAACAGAGTCACAAAACAATTAAAAAAAGGCTACAACCAGTGCACATGGGAGGCTGAGAGAATAACATAAATCCATAGACATGCTCATATCACAACTTTCAATGTTTTTTGTGTAACAGACTGGGTCAAAACCTCATATGAAACTAATGCTCATTGTCTATTTTAATTTAACATCATATAACTTCAAAATCGACCAAGCCCCCATGGGTACATAACAAACAAGCCAAGAATTCATGCATATAACCTGTATTCCCCACTGTCAGGTTAATCATTATAAACCATATCAATACCATATTTTGAATCTTACGAATTGCCATACACCAGATAAAAGAACCGAGGTCTAGGCACTAAAAGGTGAAACATTAATATTTGAAAAAAAACCATTTAACCATTTATTTCCACAACAGACTTTCCACAGACCTCATATGGTGGCCTCAAGGAAAATATGCCTATTTGTTCACAATATTTGAATGATAATTTAAAGGAGTTGTGAATCTTTCAAATATTGAGTAGAGGGTTATGGTGTTATGCAGAAAAAAGACAATTGTTCTTTTATTTCTCAGAAGAAAAAAAACCCTTGAATTTTAATGACCAGAGATTAGTGAAACCGAAAAAATATTTTCCAACAGTCATAGAAACAGAAGAAGCACTCATTCTAGTCGCAACTTAGTTGCATAATCCAAACAGAAAGGAATTTTGAATATTATTCTCAGCTTGTAAAATTTAAATGCAAACAAAGAGGAAACTCCATATAAATGCAATTTGCACAGTTGTGATAACCACACACATCCATTATAAACTTTAGAAAGAAAACACAGTATGTAATAAAAACTAAGAGCCAAAATCATTATTTTATTTGGAGTGGAGCTACAGTTCGTGAATGGAGAGGTAAGATCCAACATACATGTATGGAGAATGCCAGAAAACTAGCAAGCACCACTATTCATTCCAATGCCAAGCAAAATGGAGGCAGTACCAGCCAAAGTAACCAACACAAATGTGAACCAAGTGAGGGTGGCAACCTCGAGGTAGGGTTAGAGCGACGTGTAGTAATTGCACGTTGTTTCTCACATTAATTTACATCAACTAGATCCAAGTACGAGTGCACCCAACACATCCATCGCATAGTCCACTATGTTTTCCACATAACATTTCAAATTAAAAAATTGAATTTGCCTTTTTTCATTAAGCTTATAAGTTTTATATGCATACTCGACACTTAGCACCAAATACATCTCATGTCCCACATTCTTTGCTAGGGAAGGATTGTCACCTTATTAAACTTAAGAATTGTCCATGGTAATAACAAGAATATCATAAGTGCAATATGCCATAACTATATATGGCCCATGCTTGGAGTTTGAATCAACAACTCAAAATATATATGTAGCAAAAATAAACCAAGATGCTTGTTAAAACAATATTTTTCCCCTTTCCTTTTTAAAGTAAATTGCCAATACACCCCATCATTCATCCAGAAAGCGGTTTCGAATTTCAAATGTTAGAGTCATATTTGCAAGGTAGTCATGATCGCAATCAAATAAAAGAGCCTTTCATTATTATTAACATAACGGAGTCCCACTTATTTAGTATATTATTAAATATATATAATTAATAAGGCATTGCAACCCATTTGCAGGCAGGAATTCCATGTTGCGCTTTTGGGCGTCAACAATAGTGAAGAAGAAGGATGGGACCTTGCCCATGTGCATAGATTACAGGGCCTTAAACAAGAAGACTATTAAGAATAGGTACCAGATCCCATGAATTGATGATTTGATGGATGATTTACAGGGGGTGAAATACTTTTCAAAAATTGATCTCTGCTCTGGATATCATTAGATTCGGGTACGGGAATAAGACATTTCAAAAACAACTTTTGTTGTCATTATGGACACTATGAGTTCCTGGTTATTCCTTTTGGGATGAAAAATGCACCTACCACATTCCAGTCATGTATGAACCACACGTTCAAGAAGAAGTTGCATAAATTCCTATTGGTATTTTTTGATGACATCCTGATCTATAGTAAGACTTGGGAAGAGAATCTACAACACCTCAATGAGGTATTGGAAATTTTGGGTGAGCCTTCATTATGCACAAAAATTTCCAAGTGTGAATTTGGGATGTAGGAGATGTTATATCTATAGCATGTGATTGGATAAAATGGAGTGTAGGTCCACTTGGAAAAAATCATAGTTATCCTGGAGTGGCCCACGCCTAAGAATTTGACAGAGTTAAAAGGTTTCTTAGGCCTCTACACTTACTATAGATGGTATGTTAGGGGATTTTCACAGTTGACAACACCCCTCACGGACCTCATGAAAAAGGGGACATTTAGCTGGTCTAGAGACGCAGAGGGGATATTTAATATACTCAAAAAAGTGATGAGTTCATGCATAGTTCTAGAATTACCTGATTTCACTCAGTCGTTTGTACTAGATTGTGATGCATTCGAGGAAGGAATAACATAAGTATTAATGCAGAATCATCACCCTATAGCCTTTGAGAGCAAGAATCTCAAGGAGTATGATTTTCATTATTCTATATATGATAAGGAGATACTTTCAATCATTCATGCCTTAGCCAAATTCAAGAAATACGTTGTGAGTGGAAAATTTAAAGTTAAAACATATCACAATAGCATAAGGTACTTTTTAGAGAAAAAGGATTTAAAGGAGAGGCAACAAAAGTGGGTCAGTAAGATCCAATTGTATGATTTTGAGATAGAGTATGTGAAGGGTAAAAACAATTTTGTAGTGGATGCCATTTCAAGGAAGCCAACCACTTTATCCCTTATAGATATTTCAATGGATTGGAAGTCCCACCTTTTGGTGGAGTATTCAAAAAATAAATTTTCTTTTGAACTTCTTGATGGATAGGTACAGGGTAGTAGATGACATCATCTATTGTAAGGGAAGGATCTATTTGGTACTAGAATCTAAGCTTAAGAATAAGATCATGCAAGCATCACATGATTTACCTTTGGCATGTCACTAGGGGTTTCTAAAGACTTAGAGGAAGATTCGGGAGAGGTTCTTGTGGAAGGGCCTCAAGGATGACGTCTTGAATCATGTGAGGGAGTGCACCACTTGTCGGAAAAATAAAGTAGAACACACCCATCCAACTAGATTACTCTATCCATTACCCATTCCAAAGCATAAATGGGAGAGTATTTCCATGGATTTTATTATAGGATTGTCGAAGGTGCAGGGTAGAAACTGCATATATGTGGTGGTGGACAGGTTAACCAAATTTTCTCATTTCTTTTCTATTCCCTCGGATTATACAGTAGTGTGGGTAGAAAAAGTATTATTTCAGAAGGTATTTAGACTGCATGGGATACCTAATACCATCATCAATTATAGGGACAGTAGATTCATTGGTGCCTTTTGTAAAGAGCTCTTCCGGATGTTTAGCATTGATTTGAGACCTAACACAAGTTACCACCCTCAGACTGATGGGAAAATACAAATAGTAATCAAATGGATTGTGGGATATTTGAGTATATATGAAGGATTGGATTCAATAAATCCATAACATTCTGAAATCTCTCAAGGACAAATTACAAACAACTCAGAATCAGAAAAAGGTATATGTAGATAAGCGCAAAGTAAAATGTAGCTTTGAAGTGGGTGACTTGGTTTATTTGAGGTTACAACCTTACAAGTTGTTGGAAACGTAATCCTCTTGGGATACTAACTTCACGTAATGTGAATATTTAAGATAATGTAACTGATGTCGAGAGTCCAAGAGACCTTGGACGAGAATCCAAGGGTCATCTATATGTGTACATATTTGTATCATATCCATTAATAAAATGCACTACACGCTTTATATTTATATGTGTGTCCAACAGTGGTATCAAATATGCTCAATTATTAGGCCTATGGTAGTTTCCCATAGGATGTAACCCTAAGCATTTTATTTCATGTGCATAAGCATAGTCTACCACTCTGCCTTAATCAGCATCATTTTTTCCCTTGTCCTGGTCTCTTCTTTTCCCAGAGCAACCGTTAAGATTTCCTAAGGAATTGTGTGATCCTCGTGTGTCCTTCTTAGTTCATTAAGTTGAAATTCCACACTCATTTCTTTGGGAGGTTTCATTCTCACCTGCAACAACACAAAACAAAAATGCCCCTTTGTTGATTCTCCAAGTTTTTCCCAATGACCAATTCATGTTCCCATCGATTATTTTATGTCCTATGCATTCCAGTTCATTCTATCTTCCAAGAACACATATCATCCCATGAAACCCTAATTCCCTAGCATCGATTACTCATGCATAGTCCTCACTCATCCATGGTTGAGAGGTCATGGTTTTCGTTCCACTACTTCATACTATGTCGAGCATTCAATCAAAGGTTTCCTTCATTGGTGCATGTCTTTGCCTTTTCCTTCCCATCTAAAGTGTGGAATTATCTGAAGGAAAATAGACATGGCCTTCTAGGGATAGGGATGGTTATCCAATTTGAATTACTCAGTAGAAGGACATAGTATTTTGAATCGAAGAATTTGAATGTGACCTATGCTCATGTAAAACTATGTGATTACCCATTACAAAAATATGAAGAGTGGCACAACATGAAATCCTGAGAATATCCATCAAACCCCCACGTGAATCTTGGATATTCTCAAGCTCTCTCTCGATGATAGTATTTCATTATTATAGTGCATACCATCAAGCATCTTCGTGGTAGTGGATTTCCCAGTTGTTTTCTTCATTATCTATCTCCTACTCAGTACCTAGATACGGACATATCCTGGTCATATCCATGCTCATAAGTTAATTTTTGTTGAAAACCTTGAGCAAGGAGGTGAATTTCATTGAAAACTTCACCCTCCTTCAGGGCCTGTGAAATCATTGGTAGACTAATACCATAGGAAAAGGAATTCGGTCCATGTTTGTGGATGAATCCAACAATCTACTGCTCAGAAGCGATCTATTATCTTTGATGAGATGAATTAATTAGTTGGCGACTGCATGAGATCCATTTAGAATTTGTGTGAGTTATTTCCCATCGCATTTAAGAAGTTGCATTCACCAAGGAGCATCAAATTGATCATGAAGCAATGGATGTTGGCATTATTGATTATGTGTTGTCATTTATGGAAACATGAGTCAAACATGTACAATAATTAGAGGAAAAGAAACATCACCTTAGGGCAGAAGCAATTCATGATCATTGTTGATCACGATAGGATCAACAGTGATCCTATGTTCCTAAAGCTCATGAGAGATAGAGGGGAGATTATACAAATAATACACACACATAATCGAAGCACGCAATGTTAAGGATGAAGGAAAGCTCAGAAGGGTGAGTGCATTGCAAAAGTGTTATCGCGATTGAAATCCCTACAGTAAAACTCCAAAATAATCAAGGAATAATCTTGTTCGTTGATATGGTTCTCAGGAAAAAATTTGACCGTCAGATCACACAAAATCCAGAGCCTACACAAAAGAATCCCTTGTGAAGGATCATGAAAATCTGATCATCCATTCAAATTTTGGGAGTAATCGCAACCATCAGATCAGTTAGAACCATTGATCAAAGCCAAGTGAAAGGATAGCGTAAGTTTTGGGACATTGAAACTTCACCACTTCAGAAAACATTGGAGATAAGGTAGAGGCACGAACTCGCGAAGTCACGAAATCCCGCCAGTCATTAGATCAAGGAGGGACTTCGGATTAATTCTTGACCATCCGATCAAGTTTAGTGGAAGGATAGGGTAAGCCACAATATCTCAAAGTTTCGGATTAAATGAACTCATGTAGACCGTTGATCTAAGATCTCATCGAGATAAATACGAGTTGTTGGATCAAGTATTCAACTCCAGTATTGACCTACTCCGGCGAAAAAGAGTTTGAAACATGTAAGTTCACCTGAAGGCTGGAGCCACGAATTCCCAAAGTGAATGAGGGCCATTAGATCTAGGCAATAAATGGTGACTGTTGGATGAGGGTAGGTGAGTCCAATGGTGGTCAACTTCGACACTGACCACTTCGGCGAAAAGGATTCTGAAACATGTAAGTTTACCCGAAGGCCAAAGCCCTGAAGTTGCAAACTCTAGTCGATCATTAGATCCAGGAGGAAGACATGTGACACATCAGTAGGCCCATGTCAACAGGATCATGTCAGCAATAAAGGACATGTGGCCCAATCAAATGATGACAAGTGTCNTGGCACATAAGATCTATGAAAGTCACAAATCAAATGACACGTGGCACACCCACTACAGGTCCATGTCATCAAGAGTGACATCAACAATCCAAGTCACTGTAGGATTACAGCCTCCGGGGATATGTAGCATCTCCTACCAACTAAAATATCTGAAGCACCAAATGTTGAAGTCAACGTTGGTTGTTCATCTAAAATCCTACAAAATATTTCTTGATCGTACAATTAAGAATAGTGGAAGGATAGAATAAGTTGGAATCACCAAAGTCTCAGAGTGAATGAGAACCGCTCATCTCAACTCTTGATTAATTTGTGATCATCGATTTTGTTTGAATCCTCTAGATAAGATAGGATTGTTCGTCCATGGAAGATTAAATATTGAATTTCTGATCTACTAGTAAATACAGTATACACACTTTGGTGAAATTTACATCGGGAGGTTTGAAATATTGCAAAGGTCGGAAGTCCTGGAGGACGAAGTATCAAAGAACCTGGTTCCAACACCGGTCACATGATAAGGAAAATAATCTAAAGTTACTAGAAGTAAATAAAGCCCTCAAACATTTGAATATGATCACATGTAGAAGAATAGGGGCGGAAGAAGAAAAGTGTTAAACAGAACAACATTTGAAATGGATAATCCTGTGGTTTTGATCCAATGGTCACAGGAAGTTTGGATTGAAGGGAGATATTATTGATTAAGACTCGAATTCACAACAATTTGAGATCTGTAGACTAGTGAACCAATACAAAGTCATGATTAAATCATGATAATTATGAATAAATAAATAAATGGCTTAGTGACAAAATACTTAAGATTAATTAAATGAAAGGATGCAATGGTTCATTATTAAAAGACACAATGGTTCATGTCATACCTTTGGAACACTCAACTTGTAAACATGCACCAACCTGATAGAATTAAATTCCATTCAATCCATTATGTATATATATATATACATAATGGATTGAATGGAATTTAATTCTATCAAGTTGGTGCATGTTTACAAGTTGAGTGTTGTTATGAGGGTTGGATTCCTCACATCTCAGTTGGATCTGAGATCAGCAAGATGGGTCTTGTTATGAGGGTTGGATTCCTCATTTCTCAGTTGGATCTGAGAACTACAAGATGGGTCTTGTATCAAAGAGTTGGATCTCTCATAGTGTCAAGTGTATATTTCAACAATTGGTATCAGAGTGGGTGCCTTCAACACAGTTTAAACACTGGAAGGTAGATTCTGAAGAAATGGGTGGACTAATGTCTCTCTCCAAAAATGAAGCTCCCTTATTTGATGGACAGACTACTCTTCATGGAGGGAAGGAATGAAACGATATATGAAGTCAAGAGGATCTGGTGTTTGGGATTCAGTAGTATCTAAACCTTGGTACTCAACTACCTCAAAGAACAAAACCAAATCTACAAAAGAAGCAAAGAAAAATAATTCAATAGCATTAAAGGCAATCCAAAATGGACTGTCAGACTAAGTCAAAGAAAATATGGGACACTTCACCTTTGCTAAAGTGATATGGCTCCATCTAGAAAATTATTATCAAAATATAGAACAAAACAAAGAAACAAAGAAATCCAATCAGATTAAAGAACAAAACTCAGAAATGGAGAAATCAAATCAAATTGAAAAAAAAAATACAGATAAAGAGAATTTTGATCAAAATAAAGAAAAAAATACAGAAGAGGACAATAACATCAAAGAATTGATGCAAACCCCAGTCATCAACAGAGAAGACTACTACATAAAGTAATTTATGAATACCTCAGCATTCACTAAAGAAAAACTATTAGATTTTAAGAATGATGTTATAACTACATTTGAAGTGATTAGTATGGAACCAACAAATGGTCTATATGTTGCAGTTACTAAGGATGTTCTTGACCCACTTGAATACACAGTTATGTGCATTTTTGAAGAGTTGAAGAAACTTCAAAATAAATATATGTTGCTACTACAACAGTTAGATCAATCTAACCATGAAGAGCATGAACAAAAGATTCAGCTAGAAGAGAAAGAAGAAGAAGTCAAAATATTGAAGACCGGAGTTTCTAATCTAACAGAAGAAATGGAATAATTAAATACACATGACAATAAAATAAAAGAAGTACTAAAAGAGACAAAATAAATGGTCATCTGTCTAAAAACTCAACTTGAAGAAACTAAGAAAAATGAAGAAGCCTAGTAGACCCAATTAACTAAAAGAGAAGAATCATGTCACATGTTGGAATTGGAAATTATTAATGTCAAAAAGATAAATGAAAGTACTAATGCAACACTAATGACTCAAATTTAAGAAGCTAAGAAAAATGAAGAAGCACATAAGATCCAATTAATTAAAAATAAATAAGCATGCCACAGGTTGTAATTGGAAGCCATCAACCTCAAAAGGATTCAACTAGAAAACAAGGAAGAAATCAAAATATTGAAGAATGAATTTGTTGATATAACAAAAGATGTATAAGATTTAAAGACATATGACAAAACTAATAAATGAATAGAAGTCTTGGATGGTATAGAAGAAATAGTCATCAATCTAAAGACTCGACTTGAAGGAGCTAAGGAAAAAGAAGAAGCCTTGAAGATTCAGATGACTAAAAAGGAAGAAACATGTCAAACATTGAAAATGGAAGTTATCAACCTCAAAAAGAAGAATGAAAAGACAAAATCAACTGTCAAATTCCAGAATAGATCAACTATCCTAGATAGGATCTAGAATAGTCAAAGACCAACTGATGACAAAATCGGTCTTGGATACAATAAGAAAGAAGAAGGTGGAAAATGGAGCACCATCCAAAAACATGATAAAGGATCATACTCCTCAAAAGAAAAAGGTATAGTCACAAACCTAAAACAAACCATGAAATTTGTCAAGGAAGGAAGTTATAAAAATAAAAAAACAAGAAACATATGAAAAGACAGACTTCTCATGTCACAACAAACTCAAGTATGGAATCACCTTCAATGGTTATTGTTTTTCTTGTAATAGATTTGGTCACAAAGCATTGGAATGCAAGAGTCCTGAAAAGAAAAATCCAGGAAGGTCCAATAACTTAATAAGATGTTGGAGATGTAATTATGTTGGCCACATAGCAAAGTTTTTTCATACAATTAGATGTTACAATTGTGATAGGTTTGGTCACAAATCCCAAAACTGCAGAAAATCAAGAAGTCAATCCATGAGAAATAATTCATACAAGTTAGGAAGAAATTCTAATGAAGGTTGGAAGAAAATAATAAATGAAAATTCTCAAAGAACAAATCTAGAAAAGAAATATCCTAGAAACAAAATATCTCATGAAAAGGTATGGAGAACAAAATCTGAAATAGAAAGCAAGAGAGATGATCTAGACCTTGAAAATGAAGAAATTGATAACAAGAAAATGATGGGTGAAGTTCCTAATAAGGAATGTGAAAATCAGAGATTTGAATATGAAATGGATAAAACTCAGGAAAGGAGAGTTCCTTAAAAAGAAGATGACACAATAGCAGATCCTGATGATATCATGCAGATTAAGAGTACATTAATCAATAAAAGAAAAATGCAAACAGAAAAGCCCAAAGAGGAAAATGAAGAAATTTCACTTTGTTAAGAACCAAATATCAATATAGCATAGAAAAACCTCAGAATAAGTACTCAATGCCTTGAAAAAGAGAGCAATTCAGATAATAAGCCTCTTCGAGGGGGAAACCTCCTTATGCCCACATAAATGTACAATTACAAGATCATTCCAAATGAGAATGTCTCCTTGGTATATATAGGAGACTAGAAGGTATAATTACAACTAATGGACTAAAGCCAACATAAATAAAATAACATTACTAATGTAATATGCCCCAATTAAGGGGTAATGAGCCATTATTTAGGGCTTAACATGCCCCTCCCCTTGAGATAAGTGTTTTTCGTAACGCTTGAGTAACTCTAGATGCTTATGTAAAAAAGACTCATCTTCCCAAGTGGAATCTGTAGCCAATAGTTTTCTCCATTTAATGAGATACTCTGAAATGGATCTATTTCTCAGTTGGTGAATTCTTGTGTCAGTGATGGCTTTAGGCTCCAATATGATTTTTTGTTCCTATCAAGTTCTAGAAATATAGTTGGAATTGGGATCTTGTCACCTATAACCTTCTTTAAGCATGAAACATGGAAAACTGGGTGTACTCATGAAGATGAAGGCAACTCCAATTTGTATGCCATAGTACCAATATTTTGCANAAATTATGAGTACTGCCAGAATCAATTAGGACTATTACCTTTTTCTTTTTGATATATCCTTCGATCTTGAGGGTTTGAGGAGTGTTAATTCCAGCCAATGCATTACATGATATCGTGGGATTCAACTCTTTAGACAAAATTGCTTCTACGTTTTCATCTTGAGATGGTTCTTGTTCGTGTTATTGTTCTTCTTCCTCTTCACAATCTATGTAGAATAACTTCTTCTCACCACACTTATGTCCCTTACTGTACTTGTTGTCACAATTAAAACGTAAACCTTTTTCTTTTCTTTCATCCAATTGTTGAGGTGTCAACCTTGTAGGTGTTTTAGAAGAAGGAGCATTATTCTCTCTATAGTTGTTAGGATTGGTCCTTCTAGTTGCCATAGCCATATTTTTACTTTCAACATTTCTTGCCACCCTAAATGCATTCTCCAATGGGTTCCCAAAGGTGAACGTCATGTTGAATGTTATCCTTTAAAGTTCCTATGAATACATCAATCAAGTGCTCATCTAGAATATTTTTTACCTTTATATTCAATCTTTGGAAGTTCTCAATGTGCTTTGTAACTGAACCCTTTTGCTTGAGATTCATCAATTGGCTAAAGAAGGTATTGTTCCTTGTATCCTCATAGTGTGCTATCATTTCTTCTGTGAAAATTGTCCAAGTGACGAGTGATTTGCAAGAACAAAGCCTTCGATACCATACAAATTGATTGGGCTCTAAATATAAAGAAGAAATTCATACCTTTTGTGTATGTGGCACATTATGTAGATCAAAAAATTGTTCCATATGAAGTATCCATGTGATTGGGTCCTTTCCATCAAACTTCCTCATATTGATCTTAGGAACGTGGTTGGTCTTCAACCCAAAGTTGGAGTTTATCCATCCTTGATTCATCTTCCTTGTGTCCTCATCATGAATTTCATGGGACACATTTTCACTTTCAGGTGTCCTCTCTATTAGGAAATTTTTCATTCCTCTCTATTAGGAAATTTTTCATTCCTTCCATGATCTCCCTTTTTAATCCATTCATATTAGTATCCATTATTGCCTCCAATTTAGCTTTAGTTGAATCCATCATCCCTTGTAGTTCATCTTTTGTCACTGTCTTCTTTTGTAATTCATTTATGTCCCTACGCATTTCTTCACCTTCATCAAGAGTCCAAGTAGGAATTTTTGGAGGCTTATTTGGTGTAGAAGTTCCCTTTTTGGGTGGCATGTTGGCCAAGTATCACTTTTGAACCTTGATTTTGAGGTGGTTCTGCTAGACAATCTTTCTTCTGTTGTATCTCCAAAGTTTTGGCCCTTTTGGGTATGAAACTTTCTTTTTTTTAGTTCTCTGATATTTCTTCTTTGCAATGCCATAGTTCTGATCAAAATTGGATGTACCAAGTGGAATTTATGGTAACTTCCCCACAACTTGTTTATTTTTGGCCTTTCCAGGAGATATCACTTGTATAGCATTCCTCACACAAAATAATTGATATAAAATTTTGAAACTCGTACCAAAAATACTACAGACTATCCACCATCCAATGCAACTAGTCTCACTCAATTTGGATACTCTAAGAAGATGTTATGATTATTTTACCTGGAACACCTTCTTGAGACTAGTCAATAGGACTAGTCAAATACCCTATCTTCCACAGGTTGTATCTACAAATTTAAGATGACCCAGAAGCTGAAATTTTTACCATAGATACCTTACTAATTTATGTGAATATCCTCCAGATTTTAGGGTCTGAAATGTTACATAAAAAAATTTATAGGGAAAATTTCGCAATGACTCATTTCAAGATGATTCCAGAACCCTATATTACACAGGTTGTATCTCTGAAAGTATAAGGCCCCGGGAGATGATATTTTAACCCAACATACCTTGATCTGTCTACTAAATATCATCCAATTCGTTCCTTTTGAACCATTGTAGAAAAAACATTATAGCGAAAATGCCAAGGTGTCTCATATGTAGCAGTGAAACGCTAAGACCTTGAGCTCTAATACCATATGTTAAGAACCAAATATCAATATAGCATAGAAAAACCTTAGAATAAGTACTCAATGCCTTGAAAAAGAGAGAAATTCAGATAATAATCCTCTTCGAGGGGGCAACCTCTTTATTCCCACATAAATGTAAAATTACAAGATGATTCGAAATGAAAATGTCTCCTTGGTATATATAGGAGACTAGGAGGTATAATTACAACTAATGGACTAAAGTTGACATAAATAAAATAACATTACTAATGTAATATGCCCCAATTAAGGGGTAATGAGCCATTATTTATGGCTTAACACACTTACACATAATAGTGATGAATCTTCAATACCATATCAACCAGAAGAATTGAGGAGTGAAAATCTTGGAAGTTTTCCAAAGTTACTTTCATGAAATACTAAATTTCCCCTCAACATAAAATATGAATAAAAGGAAGTAGGAAGGATTTTACCACATGATTTGGTGTAAGTACTACAAAATACTACTAAAGTATGGTATGATCTAAACCTAATGAGGAATTTCCAAAAGAGTGAAAAAATTATGAAGAGGAGTTAACAAACAACAGATGAAAGGACCAATTCAATCTTATTTCTAAGGGACAAAAGTTGAAATTGGTTTCTGCAAAGTCGAAGGACTATGAATAAGATATTAAATTGGTTGAAGAATGAAAATTAAATTAATTGGTATAGATCAATGGTATTCTTGTGAAATATCATAATATCATCAAGAATAAAGAAACAGATCAAGAAGATTAGTAAGATTCACACCCTTGTCCTTTAGTAGAAAGGAAAAGACAGTAAAACCCTATGAAACAGTAAAAACTCAGGGGGAGTATTTAATTTGGTCATCAAATGAGGAAGTCATTGGATTAGGTTTAAAATACTTTATCACTACAAAATTTGGTATCAGTAAGACTACCTATTTGAACACAAAATCCCAAGAGATTGAGATAACAGCTCGCACATTCACAGAGGGAGAAAAACAATAAAAATTTTAATCTTTGTCATTGATTTCAAAGGGGAGAAAAATAGTAAAAAAAAATTGGTATCAGTACTTGGTATAAGTAAAAGGTCAATCCTCCAACCTGAAAATGACATCAGTGATAGGGGGAGAAAAAGTATTTGCTTTACAGATATGTTGCCCTCAATTCCAAAGAGGGGGATTGTTGGCATTATTGATTATGTGTTGTCATTGATGGCAACATGAGTCAAACATGTACAATAATTAGAGGAAAAGAAAGATCACCTTGGGGTAGAATCAATTCATGATCATTGTTGGTCACGATAGGATCAACAGTGATCCTATGTTCCTAAAGCTCAAGAGAGATAGCGGGGAGATTCTGCAAAGAATACACACACAAAATCAGAGCATGCAATGTTAAGGATGAAAGAAAGCTCAAAAGGGAGAGTGCATTGTAGAATTTTTATCGAGATTGAAATCCCTAAAGTAAAACTCCAAAGGAATCAAGGAAGAATGTTGTCTGTTGATATAGTTCTTAGGAAAATCTTGGATCGTCAAATCACGCAGAAGCCAGAGCCTACACAAAAGAATCCCTTGTGAAGGATAGTGGAAATCTAATTGTCCATTCAAATTTCAGGAGTAATCGCAACCATCAGATCAGTTAGAACCATTAATCAAAACCAAATGGAAGGATAGTGTAAGTTTCAGGACATCGTAACTTCTCCACTTCAATGAACATTGGAGATAAGGCAAAGGCATGAACTTGCAAAGTCACAAAGTCATGAAATCTTTACAGTGGTTAGATCAAGGAGGGACTTTGGATGAATTATTGATCATCCTATCGAGTTTAGTGAAAGGACAGGGTAAGACACAATATCTCGGAGTCTCCTATTAAACAAACTCATGCAGACCATTGATCTAAGATCTCCTCAGGAGCAATATGATCCGTTGGATCAGGTGGTCAACTCCAGTATTGACCTACTTCGGAGAAAAAGAGTCTCAAACATGTAAGTTCACCTAAAGGTCGGAGCTTCGAATTCCTAAAGTGAATGAGGGCCATCATATCTGGGCAATACATGGTGACCACTGGATGAGGATATGTGAGTCCAATGGTGGTCAACTTCGGTGCTGACCACTTTAGCAAAAAGGAGTTTGAAACATGTAAGTGTACCCGAAGGCTGAAACCCCGAAGTCACAAACTATCGTCGATCGTTATATCCAGGAGGAAGACATGTGACACATCAATAGGCCCATGTCAACAAGATCATGTCAGAAATAGAGGACATGTGGCCTAATCAAATGATGACAAGTGTCAAAATACATATGACACATAAGATCTCTGAAAGTCACAAATCAGGGTGACACTTGGCACACCCACTATGGGTCCACATCATCAAGAGTGATGACAGCAATCCACGTCACTGCAGGATTACAGCCTCTAGGGATATCTAGGTTCTCCTACCAACTAAAATATCTGAAGGCCAAAGTCAACATTGGTCATTGATATAAGATCCTAAAGAATATTTCTTGACCATCTAATCAAGTACAGTGGAAGGATAGAATAAGACAGAATCATTAAAGTCCCGGAGTGAATGAGAACCACTCATCTCAACTCTTGATTAAGTCATGATCATCGATTTTGTTTGAATCCTCTAGATAATCCAAGATCATCCATCCACATAAGATTAAATATATATAAACAGAAAGGTATGGTGAAAGAAGTGTGTATATAAACGTAGTTGGTATGGTGAAAGAAGTGTGTCTTGGTGGATTATTATATATATATATATATATATATATATATATATATAATGACTTGAATGTAAGTGCATTCCTCATCAGGTTGGTGTTTGTTTACAAGCTAAGTCTTGTTATGAGGGTTGGATTCCTCACATCGCAGTTGGATCTGAGATCAGCAAGTTGGGTCTTGTTATGAGGGTTGGATTCATCATTTCTCGGTTTTATATGAGAACTACAAATTGGGTCTTGTATTAGAGAGTTGGATCTCTCATATTCAGTTGAAGTTGAAGATATTAAAAGAGTTATTTTATTTGTATTCATTCAAGTTAAATAAATAAAAGAAAGATATTATATCTACTTCATACAGTTTGTGTTACACATGTTTGTGAATAATTAATTGAGTTGCATATATCTTATTTAGTTAATTCAGTTAATCTATGAAATTGTGAAAAGCAGTCAAAAGTTCCAGATAGTAATTCACCCCCCCATCTCAATGTCAAGTGTATATTTTAACAATGGACGTCCTTGTAGGTTGAGTGTCACGAACCTGTGGCGGGTGTACTCTTTATATCAATTGGATTCCACTTCTCCATCTGTAGGATTAGGTAGGAGTTACTACCAGGTTGTCATACCTTTGAAAGAGGTGAGAAAGTATATGAAATCCTCCTCAATGGAATTGATCTGAAAATGAAAAAGGTTTGTGTATACCAATTTTGCAAGTGGAAAATGTATGTTTCTTAGGAAATTGGATCAAGGTTCAAGCACATAAACTTAATGGTTTTTTACTTAAAATGAATAGCATAAATAGACATCTTAATAAACACATAACACAGCAAAATGATAAAGGAGTTCACCCCTCGCTTGGGCTACATCTCCTGGTCCAGCTTCCAATGGATCATTTTCATTATATTCTCAAAGTGTTAAAATCAGTGCTTTATAATACTCAGAATGAAAAATAGATGGCTCCAATTGCTTCAGAATGTCCAAAAACCCCTAGTTGGGCTCTTCCTGCACCTGGTTTGGCCAAAAATTGAGAAAACTACACCTCCTGGAAGTTTTTCCCACTAACGTGTTATCTCTGCTCACCAAAATGGACCTATGTGTGAATGAACCCAGATCTATGTGTTTTCCTGTGCCTAAACCTGGCACATGCACCATTCTGAAATTTGGGTGAAATTGTCACACCATTAGGGAGGATAAGCGTCTTTCCAGACGGAGGTTATGGTCATGTGGCCCCATGTGGCCAAGTGCCGACCTATTTTCCTGCACCCTTCATCTTAACTGTTGGAAACCTCGCATTCTGGTCAAATGGAAATGGTGTAGAGTCTCGTGAACAAGGGTTGGGGCTAATCCTTGGCCCTTTTTCCACCAAACGTAACCTCTATTCAAATTTAAATAAAATTTTAGAACTATAAGGTTAAGTAACTCTTGTAGGCAGGTTGGTGGTACGGCCTATGCCAAAAACATTTCCACGTCCGAAGGTCGCGGGTTTGACCCTAGCGGATCCCATACCAAAATTCTAAACGTCAACAAGGGGGTGCCATGTGGCACCCTTTCATTCACCTTTAAGCATGCCATGTGTCTGATGTGGATTGGTCCATGTAACCCTACTAACTCAGCTTTCCATGTCAGCACACTCTACCACATGTCCAATCCATGTCAATGATATGGTCGTACAGTTAGCTACCACGTGGCCTGTACAGAACGTACAGTCAACATTTTTTTTCCTATTTGGGAAAATGGATATAACACGATATCTCTCCCATATGAACTATGTTTGAGCCCGTTCAAGTTGTGTTGGGATCGTGAGGAAGAGATCTACGCTATGCCATTTTCGAGCAATTTCGAGCACTTTGATTTTTGAGCATTTTTTGATCCCCTGGATCACTCCTCCCTATTGGGAAGATTTTGGACCTCCAAAAGACTATTTTCATTCAATCTGAAGATGAGGGTATAGTTCCCTCACCTTTCCAACCTCAATCCATTTATCTTTGTTTGGATTTGTGCCTTTAATACTAACACGAAGGTACTCCACATTCCCTCATTTTGAATTTCTTATATTTCTGTCAAGGATTGTATCCTCATGCAATTTTGAAAGATATTCTGGCGAGAATTCATCTATGGAAGGAATATGAACATGTTCTCCTTGATCATCAATCAAAGGAGGCTCATACAATCTCAAATTCTCAACATTAATAACTTCATACATTTTCATATAAGGAGGCAAATCCAAACGGAAGGCATTGTTACCAATCTTTTCAAGAATCTTGAAAGGTCCATATCTAATTGGTTTATGTTTTTTACCTTCTCCTTTAATCCTCTCTTTGCTAATGTAAAGCCAAACTTCATCTCCAACTTGGAAACTGTGATCAACATGATGTTTTTCATGTCTTGTCTTGTACTTGGCTTGTCTCTTTTCCAATTGTTCTTGTACCATTTGATGCATCAACTGAATTTGTTCAATGAAATTATTTTCTCTATCAATGTCATAATGACCATCAATAGAAACATCCTTCCCAAAGATAAAATATAAAGGAGATTTTGGAAAATAACCAAAGCATGCCTCAGATAGAGATGTTTGAGTCAAAGAATGCTTATCCCGGTTATAAGCATGTTGAATGTAGTGTAGGTGATCATCCCAAAGCTCAGGATGTTTGTTGCAATAACCATGAAGAAGATGTATTGTTGTTATATTCACCACTTTTGTTTAACCATCAGTTTGTGGATGAAATGTTGTGCTCTTTTTCAACTTGGTGTCCATGAGTGCCCATAAGCTTGACCAAAAGTTCCCAATAAATTGAGAATCTCGATCAAAAATAATGGATTTGGGCAACCCAAAATGTACCCATACATGTTGAAAGAACATCTGTGTTGTTTTTTCAGTTGTAACCTACTTCTTACAAGGCATCAAAATACACATTTTGTTGAAACGGTCAACCACAACATAAAGATAATCATGATTCTTCTTAGGCATAGGTAATCCTCCTACAAATTCCATGGAAATTATTTCCCAACGACGAGAAGGAACTGGAAGTGGAGTATACAATCCCAACTTTCTATTGCTAGGATTACTTTTAGCACATAAAGAACATCCTCTTACATATCTTGAAACACTTTCATTCATTTTAGGCCAATAGCAATACCTTTGCAAATTAGCCATTGTCTTTCCACCACCAAAGTGGCCATCAATAAGAGAGGAATGTGCTTCCCTTATAATGTTGACTCTTTCACCCTGTGGAATACATAGCTTGCCAATATGATACAAAATCTTATCATGCACATGATAATCCAATTCCTCAACTTGGTTAGAATGACACAAAGTTGCATATACCTCTTTAAAATCAACATCTAAAGAACATTGTTCAACATATCTCTCATGCATGGTAGAATTATGTTTAACAATAACTGAAACACTAAGAATAGGCATAGAAAGCATATCAGCAACTTTGTTATAAATATTTTTCTTATACCTGATAACCAAGTGGAATTGTTGTAGGAAACCCATCCATCTGAAGTGTCTTGCTTGATGTAGCTTTGTTTGTGATTGTAAGTATTGCAATGGTTGATTATTTGTGTGAATAATAGTTTATTTTCCCAAAAAACAATGTTTCCATTTTTTCACACTTTGCACCAATTCATACAACTCCTTATCATATGTAGGATAATTAATCACAGCGCCATCAAAAGTTTCAGAATGAAAACAAAAGGGCTTACCATGTTGCAACAAGACTGCTCACATGGCATAGTTACTTGCATATGTTTGTATCTCAAATCAGGAAGTGAAAGAATTGGAGTTGAACTAATTTTCTCCTTCAATGCATAAAAATCTTTTTGTTGATTGCCTCCCCATTGGAAAACTTTCTTGATGCTTGTCACTGCATGTAATGGAGTTGCAATTGACAAGAAATTAGTAATAAAATTTCTCCAATATTAGGTTGCTCCCATAAATCTTCTTACCTATGTTACATTGTTGGGCTTGGGCCAATCCAAAATGACATTGACCTTTGAAGGATCTATTTTCAGCTCTCCTCCTCCAACAATATGTCCCAATTAAACAAGTGAGGTCTTTCCAAACTCACATTTAGACATCTTTAAAAACAAATTTTCTTTCTTCAAGACATCTAAAACTTTCTTCACATTCCTAAGATGCTCTTCACGATATTTTCTAAATATCAAAATGTCATCCAAGTAGACAATTACACAATCATCAAGAAAAGGCCTTAAAACATCATTCATAGCTCTCATGAATGTTGCAAGAGAATTACAAATCCCAAATGGCATAACCATCCATTCAAACAAACCTTGATTTGTTTTCAAATTTGTATTCCATGTGTCTCCTTCAGAAATCCTAATCTAATGATATCCACTTCTCAAGTCCAACTTAGTAAAATACTTAGCATCTTTCAATTTATCAAGAAAATCATCAATTCTAGGAAGAGGGTAATGATTATTTACCGAAATCTTGTTCAAGGCTCTGAAATATACACACATGTTCCATGTACCATCTTTCTTTGGTACCAAAACAATTGGTGACCCACATGGTGATGTGCTTGGCATGATAACCCCTTTGTCAAACAACTCTTGGATTTGTTTTTTTAATTTCAGCATTCTCCATGACTAACATCCTGTACATGCCAATGTTTGGAAGAGGAAAATATTGATGCAATTGAATCTCATGTTGAATGCCTCTTTTAGGAGGCAATCCTTTTGGTTCCTGAAACATCTCATCATATTGGTTAACAACCTCATATAAATCATATTTTAACTTTGCATCACAACTTTGGAAAGCTTCTTTTTCAACATTGTCTTTGGGTTTGATCATCAAGAGTACAAAGTTCTTACTAGCATTGACTAATCTCTTCATTTGTCCAACATTTACAAGTGACAAATTCAACTTCTTTGTATGTTCTCTAACAATGTACTCAACTCCATTTTTAAATAAATGATATTTTTTCTCATGACGATGAAAGATGGCTCTCCTATCATATAAATATAGACTTCCCAAAACAATACCACAAATATCCAATCGAATAACATCAAGCTCTACCTCATCTATAAATTTTGCAGTGATGGAAAATCTAAGTTTACATCTTCTTGTCACATGCAATTTGGAATTGTCACATATCCATCCTATAGGATATGGTTTAGGATGAGGAGTAGTTTCCAAATGCAATTTCTTGACAATGTCTTCAAAAATGAGGTTTTCTTGAGATCCAGTATCAATTAGAGTATCTATCTAGGTATGCTTTGAAATTACCCTTATGTGGAAAATATCTATTCTTTATTTTTCATGTTGAGTTTCATTGATGCTACTACTTGAAGAACTAGTACTGGCAATAAAGTCCTTACCTTGAAAACCCATGGTTGTGATTTTTGTTTCATCACTAGAATTAGATCCTAAATCATGTTGTGTAGCTGCAATAGTCTTTGGTTTCCCTTTGTTGTTGAACTTTTTGGGTATCATTTCAAGATGAAGTTTCCAACAATGGTATTCATCATGGCCACCTTTTGAACAGTGTTTACATGGGAGTTTTTCTCCATCTTTCTTGACTGAAGCATTCTTCTTTACATTTCCTTTGAATTTCCTCTTTCCTTTGTCTCCATTATAAAATGGCTTATTGTTGCCCTCTTGAGGACTATTCTTCCCTCTTGCTTCCAAATGAGTTTCCTATACACAAACTTCATCTAGATTTTTAGGGTTAAACATGATCATTGTGTGTCTCAAATAGCCATGCAATCCTCCAATGTATTTGAGTAAAGTTTCTTGAGAAGACAAATCTATACCCAAAATCAAAAATCTTCTTCTAAATTATTGAGTGTAGCTTTGCACACTTTGTCCTTTAGCTTTCTTGAAATTTTGCCAATCCATGATAGTTTTGTGCATGTGTGCTAATGAATAAAAGTTCCTTTTAATTGCAACAATAAAATCATTCCAAGAGGATAAAACTTTACCATGCTTCTTCATGTCCTCTTGATTTTTGTCTTCCCAACCAAATGAGTGTTGCACTTTCCAATCTAAGAGAAGCAAGTTGAATATTAGTTTCATCATCTTGGATTCTTTGTATCCTACAATACACTTCAATTTGATGAATCCAATTATCCAATTTCTTAGCATTTACCTCTCCATTGTACATAGGCAATTCAAACTTAATATCAAGCTTAAGCAAAGGAGTTTGTGGAAGAATTTTACCATGTTCTTTCAGAGAATGTGGAGGTGGTTGTGAAATGGTAGAAGAAGTGGAAGATGGATATGAAAGAGGTGGAGTATCACCATTCCCTCCATTTCCTTTTGGATTTTTATCACCACTATCTTCATTACCTCTTGGAGGATTTGAGATTTCACCTTGCAACCTTGCATTCCTTTCTTCAAATAAAACTTTCATCATTTATGTCATATCATAAAAGGATTTTCTAAAAGTTTCATCTTTTGAAGTAGGGATTGCATGACTCTCCTCATGAGCCATACTTGGTGAATGCCTCCTTGAAGCTTGAGGTGAATGTATGGTTCTCCTTCTTGAAAGTTGAGAACTTGGCTCTACAAGTTGATATTCTCCTCTTGTGAGCTTCAACCTTGTAAGCATTAGAAAACAAAACACTTGTAAACATTCAAACCTTCAAAAACCTTTTCTTTGATACCAACTTGATATTGAAAATGAAAAAGGTTTGTGTATACCAATTTTTCAAGTGGAAAATGTATGTGTCTTAGGAAATTGGATCAAGTTGTAAGCACATAAACTTAATGAGTTTTTACTTAAAATGAACATCATAAACAGACATAAATAACCATCATAATAAACACATAACACAACAAAATGATAAAGGAGTTCACCCCTCTCTTAGGCTACATCTCCTTGTCCATCTTCCAATGGATCATTTTCATTATATGATCAAAGTGTTAAAATCAGTGCTTTACAATGCTCAGAATGAAAAATGCATGGCTCCAATGGCTCCAGAATATCCAAAAACACCTAGTTGGGCTCTTCCTACACCTGGTTTGGAAACAAATTGAGAAAAATACACCTTCTGAAAGTTTTTCCCAATAACTTGTTGTCTCTGCTCGCCAAAGCACACCTATCTGTGAATGAACCCAACTCTGTGTGTTTTCCTGTGCCTAAACCTGGCACGCACACCGTTCTGAAATTCAAGTGAAATTTTCACACCATTAGGGAGGATAAGCACCTTTCCTAGCGGAGTTTATGGTTGCGTGGCCCCATGTGGCCAAGCGTCGACCTATTTTCCCGTTCCCATCGGCTTGACCATTGGAAACCCCACAGTTTGGTCATATGGAAATGGTGTAGAGTCTCGTGACCAAGGGTTGGGGCTAAGCCCCGACCCTTTTTCTACCCGACATAACCTCTATTCAACTTTAAATAAAAGTTTAGAACTATAGGGTTAAGTAACTCCTGTAGGAGGGCTAGTAGCTTGGCTTATGCCAAAACTTTTCCCACGCTCGGAGGTCATGAGTTCAACATCGACAGAGCCCATACCAAACTTTTAAACATCAACAAGGGGTGCCATGTGGCGGCCCCTAGCTAGGTTATGTGGCTCCCTTTCATTCACCTTCAAACATGCCACGTGTCTGACATGGATTGGTCCATGTAACTGGGCCAACTCAGTTTTCCATGTTAGCACACTCTGCCACGTGTCCAGTCCACATCAACAGTACAATCATATGGTGAGATTCCACGTGGCTTGTACGGACTGTACAGTCGGCATTGTTTTTTTCTTGTTTAGGAAAATGGATAGAACATGGTATCTCTCTCATACGAACTTTGTTTGAGCCCGATCAAGTTACGTTGGTATTGTGAGGACAGGATCTATGCAATGAATCTGTTTTCGAGCAATTTCGAGCACTTTGATTTTTTATCATTTTTTTATTCCTTGGATTAGGGATGTAACAAATAAGAATAGTCGCATTCAGTGAGCTTTCCTCCTTAATCCTGCATGAATATACCTCCTTTTTCGACATCATGTGCTCAAGGTTTTTCAAGTGAGTGCATTGCAAATTGGATCAAAGAACCCAATCTTTCATTCATTCTTGGGTTCAACAGCATCTTCTATAGTCGAGGAGGGTTTCGGCTCTTTGATTTGGTTCTTGCCTACCTCAAGTTTTGAGTTGAGATAGGCAGGAACCAACTGCAGATAGATGTTTTAAACGCAAGACAACTACAAGAGTAAAGAACCACTTTGGGTGGATTCCTTCTTGGTGATAGTCATCAATAGTCAAGAATATATGTTATTCATACCAATGAATCGAGTCTCTAGTATTGATGCAGCTTACAATGAAAGGATTTACATATTCTCTCCTTGAACATGATAGGGGAGAACAATATCAGTGATTGATAGTCAGGCTTCCAGTTTCGAACCCCTATCAATCGAGCAACAACAAAAGAGTGTGACAAGTGAGCATGATTGGTTTGTGATTCTCCTTAAATCACCACTTAGTACAAGACTTACAACTTATGCTAGACAACAGTTTGTGGTTTTTCTTAAACCTCCACTTGGTAAAAGACTTGCAGCTTCTTCTACAAAATAGTTTATGGTCACCTTTAAACTAGCATTCAAGACACTTCCAATTAGCATAAGACACCAGCTTCCATCTTCTAGCTAACTTAGGAAATGTTTCAAGAACCATTGAGCCAAGATCGGGATTCTAAAGTTTGTGGTCATCCTTAAACCACCAGATTGGTTTGTGGTCTTCCTTAAACCACTATCATCATTTGGTTTGTAGTCATCCAAAAACCACCAGATTCAGAGAGCACATTCAACCATCAATAGTTTCATACTTCAAAATTTTAGCCACCCACTTTCATATATTATCTCTCACCTTGGATTCACATATACCCCTTCATATTAGGGGGGGTAATGTTGGAAACATAATCATCTTGGGTTACTAACTTCACGTAATTTGAAGATTCAAGATAATGTAACTGATGTTGAGAGTCTAGGAGACCTTGGACGAGAATCCAAAGGTCATCTAGATGTGTCTATATTTGTATCATATCCATTAATAAAATGCACTACACGCTTTATCTTTATACGTGTGTGTTACGAGGGAAAAACTCTTTATGGCCAAGGGTAAACCACAACAAACAGGTATGACTGCAGAAATCAACTCAATTCCAACATATGCTATATGAACTAATCTGCAAGATAATAAAGAGGCCTACCTCAATCCAATGTTTGATGGTGTTCCATCGTTGAGCACTTCGACCCAAAGCTTTATACCTGCAATAAGTTCTTAACAAACGAGTAGAGAAAGTATATAGTGGTGATATAAAGGGGCTAGCACATTAGATAGCATAATACATCAATAAACATTACAAACATGCCCATGGATAATAATCATACATTTTCAATATACCCATAGGACGGGAAAGGAGTATTTCTATTAATAATTGATCAATAGAAGTGACAACATTACAGACTTCCGTTTCGACACAGTTCAAAACCAAGAAACCAAGTTCCTTCCAACTGGGCCTCCACCACTTCAATCCTCCACCAAAGGCAAGCTCATAAGAGAGATTCAATGAGGCTCTCTCAACAATAGGGAAAGAGCTTGGGGGCTAAACACTATTTTCAGAATTGAAGTAAAAAGGGATGCAGACTCAATATGAAGTAATTTCTCCAGAGTAACTTTGCTCTCAAAGTTGAAAGCTTTCTCCTCTTTTCCATAGCTCGAAATTGTCCTTTTATAGCCTTCAGAATGCAACTGAAGGGTCAAGTCGGAACGTTTCCAATATGTGGAAGGCCAAGGATCAGAGATCTTCTATTGTGACATGGAAACCCGACCTCATTTTTGTATTTTTTGGCACGAATCCCGATGTACACAGGCTATAATGGAGCAGCCAGCGTATACGCTTCTTGCATAGCTGATAGGGAGCGTATATGTGGAAAAATGTATATTTTTGGCTCTGGATTCATCAAAAAGGGATGACAAGTCTGCATAGGGAAATGGAAAAAGGACTTATGTGCAAGATAGAAATGGTGAGGAAAATATCACTATAATAGATGCGCCCTAATGTGTGAGATCAGAGGAGTATCTGCGATGGATGAAATACATTATAAATAACCCAAAAGTGGAGTGGTAGAGAACCAGCTGGGCAAAGTCAATTGCTTATTACATTATGTACTGACTTTGCATAGATGGATGCCAAGAATACAATGCAGATCCATGTGGAAAATATACCAAACAAGTGCTCATGGACATGAATATGCAAATACGAATGTGATTGCATGCCAAAAGATGTCATAGTCACGAACAAGGCCCAGTGAAACCAGTCTCAAAATCAATTTGAAGATATTTGTATACCATGAAGTACAATCTGATCTCTCATGAACACTAAAGTCGAACAAGTGTTGGTCCAATGAAAGAGAAGCAACAACTCAGGAAATCTACGGCCACATAGTGATGTCTTCAAGTCTTCTACACTATCTGCCAAGGGTGCAAGTCTACATCATGTGAATAAAGGAGTTGAGGTCGAACATAATGAGACATCATTTGATTACTGGTCATTGAGGTATACCGTTAAAAAACACGAGACAACCTACCAATAATGAAAGTAGGTATCAAGGCACCGAGTACATTTCTATGAGTGCAAATAAAGGAGTTGGTGTCGAACACTTGACAAATCCATTGATCAGGAGACATTAATGTATTCCCATCTGTCAATGGCGAGAGAGCCTGCCACTAATGAATGCAATCCTCAAGGCACTCACTAAACTCTAGGTCCCATATCCAGAATAAATGAGTTGAAGTCGATGGAAAGAAACCCACTGAAAGGAGAGCATTAAGGCATCCCTCATCGGTTAGCACAAGGAACAAAGCAGGAGCTTCATGATTTGGTGGAGATCAGATGAAGAACATGTTCACGAACCAACGAACCTGTGCATCTTTCGCGTGTACCAAGTGCAAGCAATATATGAAAAAGACCCTCTGAATAGAAGCCAATGATGAAAACCACTGACAAAGGCAAGGAAACCACCAATAAGGCTAATGGAAACCAAGACACTGCATGAATCCCAAAGTGTGAATAGATGTCTTGCCATCGAACACAAGGGAAAACACCCAGTCAACAACCAATGATGAAGTGTCGATTGTTGGGTTCAAGGTGACCTACTAATGATGAAAGTAGGGCCAGGGTCGATGATAAGACCATAGTATCATGTGATTCTGAGACAAACTGAGGGTATGGACGACATGCAAAGTCAATATTTCTAAGAAGTGGTCGATGCAGGTTGATAGACTTCCTTTGAACAAGTGCATGAGGCATGGTGGACTCTGGCAGCATAGACTCATTGATGTGACTATTAGATGCAGGAGGCATCAATCATGTTCTCTATAGGGACTGGAAGAGTAACCAGTCGGTAGAGAAAACTCTGTAACTAGATCAGCTTCCTAAGGCCATGCCAAACCCAAAATTATGATGACGCAAGGACTCAATAACTTTGTTCTCTGTTCAAAGGCGACATGATTGGTGCCAATTACAATATAGTACTCCCTTCTCGCCTGTATTTTTTTTGTTTTTTCATAACAAATGAATGCTATTATACAGAGGAGTGAATGAGTGTCGCAAGTAAGAAAAACTAGTTCCAGCAGATGAACGTACCTATGCTCAATGTAGGGGAATGAATGCGGGAGATGGACACTCGAGGTGATGTTCCCTCCAGGGTATAGGGTGTCAAATTGTGAAGGATATAAACAAGGCTCTGCTTAGTTGAGAATGCAAAAACTGCTTAGGCAGCGGTTTATAACGCAAAGCGAGAACCGGCTAAAGGCTCAATACTGCAAGCGAGGACATGAGATGCAATCACAACTTAACGCCAAAAATGTCCTTTTTTATGTATTTTAGTCTACTTGGTGTGAAAAAGGGGTAAACTTGTGCCAAATAGACATCTTTTCAAATCCAATTTACAAATGTGAAAAAGACAAGTTCACTCGGCAATCTTTTCTATTTTTGATAACAAGTCAGAAAAGAGCTTAACTAAGACTCATGACCTTTTAAAATCTAATTTTAACGAGTGTGAAAGGGACAAATCACTCGGAAATATTTTCATTTTTTTAGATGAGTTGGAAAAGAGCTTAATTAAGACTCGTTTTTCTGTCGTAATCAACATGTAAAGGGGGAGGCCAAGGCTCTTGTCTTGGTGTTCTGCAAAAAGTTAGTATCTCACGGATAGCTGACAAAATCTTGGGAAAAACCAAGGCTCTCCAAGTCGAAGAGGAGAAAGTACTAACAGAGGATACAATATAGTCTCCATGATGGTTCGGATAATATCTCTTAATGGAAAAGGCATAGGGGGGGGAATGGGATGACCCATTAGATCGTTCCAATCGAAGGGAACTTCGTCAAGACTTGGAGGAAGAACGTTCTGGGAAAGAATAAATCTCTCTTGTTTAGAAGGGGGAGGATTTGAAATTTTGATGGCATGACTGAAAGGTGCAACATTCTCTTCGAGAAGAGTAGGTTTGACCAGATATTGCACTGGTGTGGCCACTTCTTCAATTATAGGTTGAAGAGGATGCATAGTAATGGGGGCAAGAGATGTTTCCCCCTCGACAAAGGGGGTGGGATCAGGAGAAGATTGTACCGATGGAACCATCGAGACAATCAAAGGAGAAGTGGTGTGAGGAGAAACCATGGAGGCCTCAAAATCTGAAAGGCTCTTGGGTGATCCCCACGCTTCTGGTATCCCGGTAGAAACCAGGCACAAACGAGTCAGGTGACTTCCTTCACAAGTCCTGCAAAGGAATTTAGGTTCACGTCTAAGACGTCTAGGCTTCTTGATGTAACTAGCAAGGGAAAGAAGTTGTCTCATGTATGATGGATAGAGGTGGGAGATCTGACACAGCTATGATTTGGGGTAAAAATAATGGTGCCACCAACATAATTGGTAGAGGTTGGGGGAAAGTTTTCGACATAGTTTGTAGAAAAAGTTGACCCATCTCCCACATGACTGGCAGAGGTTGGTGATGGAGCATCAGTATGACTGATAGTGACGGGGTTGGCGATAGATTGTGGCATTTTATTCCAAGGTCCGGGGAAATATTGATTCTGAAAATTTGCAAGCCAAGCAAGATCTTGGTGTACCCCTTGCCCCAGCCCAGAAAAGTGTTGGTTCAGGCCAAAATGGTCCGAAGAGGTTTGGACGGGCATTATCACTGAGGTATGTGAAGAGACTGAGGTAGGATAAGGATTATTCGAGTGAGGATATATGTTTCCCCCTTGTGAAGGGGTCCCATAAAGAGGGTAGCTCGAACCATAAAAATGATTCTCCCCATATGAAAGACCTGGGGGTACTTGAGGACCTGTCATGCAAAATGTGTTCAAAAACATGGCGGATGAAAGATACATGGGTGGGGTGTAATAAGTGAGATAAGCACCCATCTGAGTATTGGCTCCTAAAAGAGCATAGCTAGTATTGGATCCATAGGGGGGAAGGTTCCAACCTCCCATGGGGACACGACTCATATCAAATGAAGAAGTAGGTATTGGAGCCATAGTGCCCCTAGGTCTAATGCTAGGATTCATATATGTGGGCTAGGGAGAGGGTTTCACGAGGAAAGGCATATCAACAAAAAAATGGCTAGAGACCCAAGGTGTGGACTAAGTGTTGTAGTTCTGCATACCATTGTAAAAAGAGGAAGGGTTCGTCCCCATGAAATGAGAAGGCATCATGGGGTGGGTAGCAGTGAATGAGGGAGCAAAATAAACTCCATTGTCCATAATGATGAAAACCAAAATAGACTCCTAAGGTCAACTAGTATTCAAAGCACATACCAAAAAGTCAAATGGCCAATATGCATGCAAACGGGCTAAAGTGGCTGAGTGGCCTCCCTCGCTAAAGAAGGTATGTCTCATCCAAGAGGGACTTGAGACTCCCCGCTAAATTTTGGAGGTAACAGAATCAGATATAGGGGCCCTCATGGGCTTAACAATCAATCGGTCAGATCCCCCGAGAGGTAATCCTCCATAAAGGTTGTGTGTTGTCCGACCCCTATCTAATCCAGGGTACAAGCGAAAAAACCCTTACAACTAACCTATGAGATACCTACGTCAAGAAACTAATAAACCACTATATAACTAATGCACAGGCGAGCAGTCGTAAGTCTGGATCACTGTATGGGAAGGGTAGCAAAGCCCAAAACCTTGAAAGAACCACCTCTCACAGAGGTATGGGTACTAGAAAGATCCCCAAATACGAATAAATCCACAGAAATATCTTTGACACTAGGTGAGTATACAGGGGTTATCCCTTCAACTAACTTTGCATGACCTCGTGATTAACTCTAGTGTGAGCAGAGCCTCCTGATATTACCAATTATACAATGGACTTCTCAACTCCCTGTCTCAGACACATATGTTGATTTAATTGCCTTGGAGAATTTTACTCACAAAATCATATTCCAAGGCACTAAATCCTAGATTAGTTTGTGCACCCTAAAAAATAAAATCGTGACTAATCAATTTTAGTTTAAAGCATAAATTTTATTGGTCATGGTTACTCAAAAAGGTATGGAAGTGAAACTCATTATGTTATGACTCTACAAGAAAATGAATATGAATATAATGCAAAGTCTATCTTTAACTTTTCAATGAATGGTATGCTAATAAAAGCAGTGCAATTTTCAATTTCAACTCTGCAATTCAGAAGTAAAATGCAATATTTCGCTAAATGAACTATGCTAATGATAAAGGCTCAAAGACAAAAATGTTAACCAATGCAAAATGCCTATTTTTTTTTTTGCAATATATTAAAGAGAAAATGCATGGACTGTAAAGCAACCTGATATATAAATTCTACTGTGTATAAATGAAATAACTCAAGCAAAATACCAAGAAGTCAAGCAAACAGCCTAGGTTTCAAGGACAACAAGGATGAAAAACAAAGAGAAAGACTACGCCCAAAAATTCAAATCCCAACAAGTTTCCTGTCAACCTAGAGAAACTCAACATGCACTACAGAGGCCTAAGAAGGCTCAGCAATCCTCAAAACTCACCCAGCAATCACTAAACCAAGCAAACAAGAAAAGGGAATTAGTATACGCGACTGTTCAGGAGAACAAGGAGTATATACGCATCTTGCAGTGAGACAACAAGCATGTATACATGATTGTTTGGGAAAAAGGAGCGTATATACTTTAAAACAAGGCCAGGCAAAGGAAAGAAAGCTAAAAAATCAAGCCCAGAGTGAACATAATCTGTCAAGTAGTGATACGACAAGAAACACAAAGGAAAAAGAGCAATGCAGGAAGAAAAATTACTTCAACCCTTACAAGGAAGATCTCTCCCCAGCGGAGTCACCAATTCCGTTACAAGTGAAAAAATATCTATGGCCAAGGGTAAACCACAACAGACAGGTATGACTGCAGAAATCAACTCATTCCAACATATGCTATATGAACTAATGTGCAAGATAAGAAAGAGGCCTACCTCGATCCAACGTTTGATGGTGTTCCACCATTGAGCACTTCGACCCAAATCTTTATGCCTACAATAAGTTCTTAACAAACGAGTAGAGAAAGTATATAGTGATGATATAAAGGGGTTAGCACATTAGATAGCATAATCCATCAATAAACATTACAAACATGCCCATGGATAATAATCATACATTTGCAATATACCAATAGGATGGGAAAGGAGTATTTCTATTAATAATTGATTAGTAGAAGTGACAACATTACAGACTTTCGTGTCGGCACGGTTCGAAACCAAGAAACCAAGTTCCTTCCAACTGGGCCTTGACCACTTCAATCCTCCAACAAAGGCAAGCTCATAAGAGAGAGTCAATGAGGTTCTCTCAAAAATAGGGAAAGAGCTTGGGGGATGAACACTGTTTTCAGACTTGAGGGACAAAGGGATGTAGACTCAATATGAAGTAATTTCTCCAGAGTGAATTTGCTCTCAAAGTTGAATGCTTTATCCTCTTTTCCATAGCTTGAAATTGTGATTTTATAGCCTTTGGAATGCAACTGAAGGGCTGAGTCGGAACGTTTCCAGTATGTGGAAGGCCAAGGATCAGAGATATTCTATCGTGACATGGAAACCCGACCTCATTTTTTCATTTACTGGCATGAATCTCGATGTATGTGGGTTGTAGTGGAGCAGCCAGCATATACACTTCTTGCATAGCTGATAGGGAGCGTATATGTGGAAAAATGTATATTTTTTACTCTGGATTCATCAAAAAGGGATGACAAGTCTGCATAGGGAAATGGAAAAATTACCTCTGTGCAAGATAGCAATGGTGAGGCAAATCTCACTATAACATTGTGTCCAACATAGGAAATCTTCCCTTAAAAATAAAGGAGCAAAGAAATTGAAGCCCCAATTCTATGGACCTTACAGGATTACCAGTAGAGTAGGAGAAGTGGCCTATGAACTTGAGCTTCCTGAAGGGAGTAAAATTAATAATGTATTCCATGTTTCTTGCCTTATAAATGTGGTGGGTCAACAAGTCATAGCATCATATGATCTACCCCGACTCGATGAGGAGGGACAATTGATCTTGATTCTAGAAGAGATCCTACAGGTTGGGAAAATAATTTGAGAAACAGGGTCATTTGGGAGTACCTCGTCAGGTGGAAGGAACTACCAGTGGAGGACACCACAGGGGAAGGGGAACATGTACTTCAACATCCATGCTTATGATTGCTTGAGGACAAGAAATTTTAGGTGGGGAGGATTGTAATGTCCCCTTCCGCTTAAGCACTAGAGGCCAACCCGCTAGCCTATTTAATTCTCGTAGGTTAGGTTTAGCATTTAAAAAGGGGGAATTAATTAATGACTTATATCACTTGGGACAAAAAATGCATTTAAGTGGTGATATTAAGTCATTTAATTACGAGAGGTGGAATAAAGTAATAAATTCAAATATTCAAATAAAGTGACTTTATTAATAAAAGACGGGAAATTAATAAAACACTCAGAGTAGAAATATAAAAGAAGGAAAAGAGGAATTCTCCTCATTATGGATGGTTATTATATCTGGAAATCGAAATTGAAAGCTCTCGTGTATTTTTTTGGCATTGAGGATGGAAACCCTTGGAGAACATTGGATTCAATGGTGAAATTTATCCATCCTATTCAATTTAGAGAGTAGATCATCCAAATCTATTGTTGTTGCTTCATTGTGGTAGATTTTATCTTTGGCAATTGAGTTTCCTTTGTGGACAACAGAGATTTTATTTTTGTGGGTCAAATATTTCCATTGGACTAAGTTATTTATGAGCAGAAGCTCAATTTTGTTTGATGTGGTTGAGTTTAGCATGGAAGATCATTTGATGAAGAGAAATGAGGGTCAAACTACCTTCTTGAGATAGAAATATGTGGGTTGGGTCAGTTCCTCTTATACTTGGTATGATATCTCTATGGAAGGGGTCGAAACTTCCAAGGAGGGGCGAGTTGCAAGAGTGAAAGGCGATCTATTTGTTAGAGGATGAATTATTGGTGGTGGGCGCAAATTTCTCCGTGTGGGTTGATCTATTTAGAAGTGGCTAAATATAGCTACTTTTTAGGTATTTTATCCTTGTTGTTGAGCCATATTCCTCTCTAGTTTGGGTCGATTTGATGATATAGTGACCCATTTGTGGTGGTAATATTGTGAAGGGATTACAAACTCCAGTTTGAGGATGTATTATTGATACAATGGTAGAGCAATGTCGTGGGCATATTTTATGGTGCAAATCGAGGCATACTTATCCTATAGGAGAGGCATCCAAAGCATGAACTCATTCCATTAGAGTTGGGCATATTTGGGAGCGATTATACCTCTCCCCTTCAAGCATTTGTAAATATTGCTCACCAGAATAAATATCAGGTTCCACATTTTTGTTTGTTGTTATATGAATGTTTCTTATTAAATAAGTGTTGGTTGACATAAGTAGACTTCATTACATCTACCTAGAGTGTCTATATGGATGATATATAGTGTGTCATTCTAGAATTGTAGGATTGTTAGCCATGTTTTGTCTTTACTTGAGTATCTATTATTCAATAAGGGAGATAATAAACATGTTACTACATTTCTGCATTGACAAACCTCAAATAAACCCAAAAAAAAATCAACAAGGTTTCTTGTTAAAATTGGCACTACAAATCAAGTTAAAATTCAAATAAGTCATCAAGGAACATTTCATACCACATTTTATGTTAGGCACTTCGCCATGGTGTGTTGGAAATCAGTCAATATTCTCACCTTATGGCTCATTTATTCGACTTCATTATCACATCGGGAATGGGATTCCTACTTTGAGCTAATCATGACCTCAAATCATCATACATTTTATGAAATTAAAATTTCATATGAATACATTCAAGCATTCTTTCTTTGTTGGTAATTGGGGTACCAATATTCATATCCACCCATTTCCATCTCTTTTACCATTGTTACAATGTTTGTTGTGATATTGGGAGGTCATCCTCCCATGCTTAGCAGTCTAATACCTACCCTCTTTCATACAACTTGTATCTCCTCAATGCATTTAATCAATGTGATGCTTATGAGCACTTTTCTCTCAATCTCTCATGATTGATCAATGTACTCCTGACACATTCATTCATGAATTTATTGCAAGGGTTTCAATCACCCTTGATTGTCGGAGGTTCTCACCTCTATCATTCAGGTTCTTCTTTTCCTAAATCTTACTGGGCTTGGGTATCAATGATATACAACAGTCTATTGAAACCATATGTATATCATCAATATATAAAATATTTCAGAAGGGATTCTTACCCAATCTCTTACAAATTTCATGCCACATGGGTATGAAATATTTGTTCTTGTTATGGCTTCCAGCACCCTCTCTAATATTACCTCATCAATGGTGTGTCATAGGATCTCCTAAGGTCCCTTCATCAATTATTTAAACAACAACCTTCATGTATTCGTCCTCTACTTGTGGTTGTCCACCATTGGCAGTTGTCCTTCCCCAATAACTCCAATATTTTCCTACACATAACAGGCATCATCACATTAAAGTTATATCAGTTGTCATGTAAAATCAAAATGCATGTATCATAGCATTTAATTTAGAAATAACTTTTTCATATATGTCTAATCATATATATGTGCACTTTTCCACATTATCTTCAATGTTTTCATGAGTTCAACCACAATTAACTTTCTATTGTCTCTATTGTCATATAGTTTTCAGAAATTCTCATATTGGGATCATTCATACACAACATGTCATTTTTCTCATCCTAGAGAAACACAATGAACAACAAGAAAGGAGTTGAGGGATTTTGCCTTTTTTCAACTCCTTTTCACAATTCCGGACTTTCAGCTTAACTGAACTATTTACAAGGCCTCGTTGTCTTTGCATGACATGGCTTAGACAAGATCATTTATTAAACATATTTATAAATTTATTTTCCTTTTCCTTCACAGTTGTTCCTTTAAAGAATATAACTCTGCTAAACAAATCAGTGTTTTAGAGTGAGAAAAGTGTTATCCCTTTTCTCCTTCTTTGCTTCTATAATCCATCCCCTTTTGGAATGTTCTTGCTCTATTCCTTGAGCAATTTTAGCCAAGTTTCATCTTGACCTTTCATGTATATATCAACATACTGTAACATCCAAAATAGTTCACAATTCCATATCATGGTAGTGCATCTATGCACCTCAGCCATAATTGAAATCAAAATGATCAATCATTCACTTGCATGTATTTCATGCATTATATTTTAAAATATAATTTGAGATTCTTATATAAATAGGATTGCATCCCACTGCCTAATTTTCCAACAATCAATTAGTTATGTGGCTATGTTCTCCTGACAGATCTCTTTATGCAGTTCCTCCACATGGAACTTCTTTAGCATGCAACTCTCTTGTTGCATATCCCTCACTATCTGAAATGACCTCAACCCTGACCCAACCTTAGCTTCATCATTTCAGAGATTTACCCAATATTCCATAAGAAATACAAACATGTGTTCTTATTATGCAGTTAGATTATACATTCAAACATATACATCAATTTGCATTCACAATGTCCTTTCATGCACATAACTCACATGCATCAGCAAAATTTGTGTGTCTACCACTGGCACACTTTACAATTTCACATGCATATTTATTTTACAATCATTTTATTCATGATTGTTCAAAATCATTCTCGGGAAAAAAATTTAAAGGCATATTCATATCGCCTTCCGTTCATTACAACCGAGCATTCTTTCTCATTTGTTTTATTTCAGCATTATCTTTCTGATGCATGGAGCACACCCTCCTCAAGCTATTATTCAAACAAAATAAATAAACTCTTTAAAATAGAGTGAGTTATGTATCCATAGAATTATCCAATCGGACGAGTACAAATCTTACCTCACGGCTCAATTGTTCCTACCTACCTTCATAATAGGAAACCCTATATTGCATTCA
>SNQJ01S0041960.1:40115-57920 GCA_010110895.2 Picea sitchensis
GGGGGGTCCGGAATGAGGCGGTTTTTCGACGGGCCTTGTCCCAATGTGTCATCCATCCATTGCCTCAGACCTCCTCCGCTCCAGACCACTTACCGCTTACCCTCCTTCCCACTTACCATTCATCATTTCCTAACATACCCCGTCACCTCATGACATCATCCTCCATTTTCCCGCCACCCCTTCACGAATAAATGAACTTAGGATAAAGGAAAAATCAAATAAGTTAGTAGATTAATTAATAATGTTAGTATAATTAGTTAAATAACCTAGGTTAAATCTTGTCAAAAATTAATTACTTAATTAATTGATTAATTAATAAATTAGGTTAATGTTTTATTAATTAATATTTAAAACAAATATTAAAATCATAATAAAACATAAAAATAAATAAAAAAATAAAAAATTATATAAAAAACACAAAACATAAAAAACAAAACATAATACATAAAACGTGACACATAAAAAAACATATAATAAAAAATAAAAAATAAATATTAAAAAAACAAAACTTAAAAACTAACATACCCTAAGTTCTACCCCACCCAAAAACCCACGCACAATTTCATACATCACGCATACCTTCACATCACATCAAAACAAATCAAACAATCCTTAAAAATTTTGGAAACCCCCTCACCATCCGGACTTTAACGAGAGGGGGGGTCTAGAATGAGGTAGTTTCCAATACCACCCCCCATCCACGTGTTGCCTCCCTATTCCAGCAGACCCCCCCCAAAAAAAAAACCTCTTACCACCTCATGGGGGGTCCGGAATACCACCTTCCCGAAAACGAAACCGTTTTTTTCCATTTTTTCCGTGTTTTGCCTGTTTCACTATGTCTTCTTTCAAAATGGATTCTGGGCAAATGAAGATGGATCTTAAAAATCCGAGAGAATTTTTTTCTCAAAACGGGCTGAAGAACAAAAACCTCTCTCATTTTTTGCACCTATGCCACGAGCAGGGAGAATCGAAGCCATGTTCGAGGCCCTTTTTTCCATATTTTCACTTTTCCGTTACAGTCCTGATTTTGCGAGAGATTTTACGGCCAAATGGGGACGAATTTGGCGAAACCGAAGGATTTTTTTGTCCATAACATTCCCATATACAATAACCTCCTTCATTTTTTCCCCAGGTGTCATCGTTGAAGAGAAACACACGTCTGTTCGGACCCCTTTTTCGCAGAAAACCGGTCATTCTTTCATGGCAGACAGTTCCAAATTTTGTGGGATTGGTGGTTATTTTTGGCCGAGGCGGTTACAACCAACTCTCGAAACTTATTGGGGGATATCCCCTATTTATTCAGAGATTATTTTTAATGTAAGGGTTGTTGATTTCACGCCCAGGCAGGCTGGGAGCACTGTAACTTCTATCAGAGATTTTCCAGAAATATAAAGAAACGTTTCACAGGATTCCTGTATGTTAGCTATTGGTGAAGTTTTTCCCTCGTTGTTGAATGTGTATCTGCCTTTGTTATCATTGTGTTGTCTATCTGATCTTTTAAAAGGAGTTAAAGTTACAGGATTTATCTGTGCATACCCTGTTTTCTGACTTTTAAAAAATCTAAATGTTTGTCTTATGATGTTGTGGTGAAGAAATTCTTAAATGATTCTTTACTGTGATTGATAATCTCACATTTTCTGCTAATCCATCACTTATTCCCAAATAATCCAATAGTTGCATTATCTCTCCCTGTGAAAAGACTTCTTATAAACTATTATTTGATCTCTATCTTTATGAACAAACCCCATAGCCCAATGGTCTTCTTTTGTTGTCTCAACCAGAAAACTCCAAGAACGTATCTTATTCTACATAGATAGCCTAATATCCTCTTCCAACAAAGTTATATCAGACAGAGAGATCCCTCTCTGAGTCTCGGAGGGCTAGATCCCTGACTCGAAGCGGTTTTGATGTTGCCTCTGTGACTGCCTCCGCAGCCTTGGGTAAATTACAGAGTCCTAACACCACCTTCACGTGGAGCTTCAAGTCTCAATATTTCGATGCCCAATATCCTGGTGTGTTTTGTGTTATTATACTATATTGGTTCCCAAGTGTATCACTATCAAGTACACCTTCAAATCTCAATTGTTCGGTGTCAGATAGCCCAGTGGGGTTTGATAGTATTATATTATATTGGCCCTAGTATGTAACACATACCCATGCTCATTTCCTTCTCCATCACCCAATGCATGATACTCCAACGAGGTTCAATATTATAATAATATATCGGCCCCTTGGTATATCACATTCACGCACACCTTCTCCTTTCAATTTTTTCGGTACTCGATAACCCGATGGGGGTTTAATATTATTAAAAAGTTGGGAGAAATGAAAATAATTCCCAGGAATTGAAAATAATAGCAAATAAATATTCTCACATAATTTTTTTCCAAGGTTATATAATTAGCCTGTGTACAGTCTGAATTCCTATGTCTAGTTAATTTAGCAAAATTAATACTTTGTCGAGAAGGGGAAATTCCAAGCTTCTCCACTCCTCATGCACAGGGTAAAATTCATGGTTTATAACTCAAGACTACCTCCACTTAATATGCAGAATCATTAAGAAAATAAATGGTAATTCTAAGTAATTACCAGGAATTACCAACCTCCTTTCTCCATGCAAATTTTGCTCAGAATTTATATGCACATCTATTTATTTATTTGAATTTCTTACCAGAAAATTAAATTCTCTTGGAAATAAAACTTTCCCACAGTAAAAATTATGTTTTTACCAAGACTTATTGCCCACCTAAAATCATGCAAATATTTACTATTATTTAGGACAAAGCCACCATTTCAGGTCTTTACCTTTGGACATGGTTTTACTGAGTAATTCCAAGTAGGAATTATATTCTTACCATGCCTTAATAAGGCATACATTAAATACAAGACACATAATTCTTGATTTCATTTTATTTTTCGCATTCTTCATGTTAAAATGCCTTATCCTTTCTACTAAATAGCCTAAGCTTATGAGACCAAAGTTATGGTCAATCTTTCATTCCAGAGCTCCCCCTTGTCAATCTCATCATGATCATCATATTGGTTGTAATTTAAAGGGTTTTACCCATACTTCTACAAATTATTTAGCGTTCAAATAAGCCTTCCAAGAAGGTCTTAAGGCTTGACCATTAACCAGGGAAAATTCACCTCCCAGAATTGATCTACAACTTCAATATTATAGGGATCCGCATTCATTTAACAGAAATTATGCATCTTTATTTTCATATGCTCTGTGAAGACTTTAACATCTTAGTCTTCATTGCTAACATATGAAATGTATTCATACAAATGGATGCAAATTCTCACACAACACTCTGCTCTTACTCAGAGTTACAAATAATTACTTCCAACAGTCTTTAAGAAAAAAAACAATCAGAGGGAAAACAACATAGTACATTTTTCACTACTCACTTTAGATTTTGCAATCATCCAAGCATATGGAGCAACATTTTCCTACCTTAATAGAATCTCAAATTCTTCATATAACCAAAACATAAATTCCATAGCATCAAGGAACTTATCATGGAAAATACAAAACATTGAAACACTTATCTGAGAGTTTAAGATAAATTGACAATTATTGATGGGTGAGCCTCTTTCCACCCAACCATAGGAAAAAATATATTTTATCTATCCTTGCAATTGGCCACCCCCAAGCTAGAAAATGATGTCATAAGGGAAAATTCTCACTCAATAATAGAGGTAAAAAGATAAAGGCCACTCTCATTCACCAACATAAATTAGCAATAAACATCTCTAATTCCACTAAACAAGGGGGTTTGCTCTTGACTCGGGGAGTCACAACAGTTAGCTTGCATAGCTAACACTTGAAAATTTGTAGCCCTGTTTATCAGCTTGATTTAGAGATTCTTACTTGTTGTTTCTCACTAAGAAACCAGAGAACTTGAATTCCCTCTCTTTTGATATGAACCAGAGGTTTTTTTTTGTACATTCTCTTCTCCATTCTTCTCTAATTTTGTGGGTCCATTTTTCCCCCAAATTCAAGGTCACTTCAGAAGTCTCCAGATGGGTACTTTTCTTCCCATGCTTCTAAAGCAAGGCAATTCTAGTACAACCCCCTATTCTTTCCCATTATTGTGGAAAGTTGGTAGTTCAACTACCAACTTCATTCATTAACTGAAATTCTTGGAAAATGGATAGTTTGGGTTTTTTGAAATATTAAATTGGCAAGGAAATTTCCTCACCATTTCCCTCTCATGGCATCATTTAATGTGTAAGTGCTCCACCCATCAGTGATTTCTTTTCATTATCATCAAAATTCATTTTATCATTTTAATTTTTCATCATGGTCAAAACATTAAACATACTAGCCATGACCCATGGTGACATTTACACAAATATTTACATACTAGGGAAAACAGGGTGTTACAAGATCCCCTTCAACCCAAATGCCTTGGCTAGGGAGACTAGCTTATGATGAGTGCAATCAAGCCAAATTAGAACGATTTCAAAATGAGCTTATTCCACGTATTCCAATGCAACAATTTGCATTCTCCAATGCAATTAAAACAACTTTTCCTTGGGCAATGGAGTCAAATAATAGCTAAAAAAATTAAGAGGGGGAGCTAACTTGAACCTTGGTTTTGAACCCTTACAAAACCAAGTCGTCCTCATTTGCTCAAGATGTTCTGGTGATTTAAATTGAACTAGGGAAACATCATCTAGGGGTGTAAACCCTCTTACTTCCTAGAAGATCAACCCTAGCCAAGCCTTTGCAACAAGGGTGTAGGCCCTTCTACATCCTATAGCAAAGCTTGAGCAATTCCAAGACAAATAATGAAATATTTCTAGTGCAGAGTGTACACCTTTGTACTTCTCCTAGGGTTTAAAATTTAAAATCCTTGAACAAAGCTAAGAAATTGTCGAAATATACTCACAAAATCCAAGAAGATAGATGAAAAACCCTATTCTTTACCAAAACTCATCCACATTTATCCAAGAGCAAGCCTCAAGATAAATTGATTTGCTCCAAAATGTCAAAGATAAGTATTTTCCACAATGCACAAGAGAAAATAAAGAGGCCAAAATTTTCCTTAGAGAGGGAAAACCCTCACAAGTGAGTTATATCTAAATGAAAAATGATTTTCCTCTATTTATAGAGGAAAACCCAAGTCATGTTTGTCCACATTACAATTAAATCCTTAATTTTAGATCAAAACCAAAGTTACAATGCTTAATTAGTAAATCGTTTGGCTTTTTTTTCCCACATAAGCTACCATATGATGAAAAATGACAAAATAATGGCATGTAAGCCCACGAGACTCTTCTCCAAGGTGGTACGTGTGAGGGTAAGTATCTAAGGGCTAGGACATCATGCTCCTAAGGTGCCACATCATCCCCAAATCAAGTAAAAGTGTTGGGTCACAATTCCACAACACCACCAAGTGCACAAAATACACCCAATGATCTCCTCAATGTGTGATATTATGCTACAAGAGAGGGACGTTTGGGCATAGGAGGGTGATGTCATCTCCTCTTCATGGTTTTGGGCCTTGATCATGTGATAGAGACGTCATCCAAGGTGCAACGCTCATCATCCTAGGCCTCTAATGTGTGGGGCACAACATCCACACAATGGGCTTTTATGCCCTTATGAAGGTTCAAGTGGCTTAGTCCCTTCATGAATGACTTTCACCAAGCAAGGTCCTGCAAAGACAAACAAATACACCCTCCAAGGGTCCAAAATTCATATGAATCATGCCAAGTAAGCCACATTTAATAGAAGAACCACCTGAACAAGTGCATTAATTCCCCCTCTCCAAACTAAACAAATGCTCGAAGACCTTATAAACTTTGCCAAATTTAGGTCACTGGGAGGGGTGTCATGGCACCCTATTGGGTAGGTCAATCCCCCAAGAAGACCCTCTCTAGACCATGTGGTGAGTATGAGGTGGATTGTGGGAAGTACTCTTGGGAATGGGGTTCTTGACATATCAATGGCTCATATCGTTTCATTTATGGGTGCTTTTGTGGAGGGTGTGTTGCATCCCTTCATTTGAAATGCAACATTTTTCCAAGCCCTCTATTTCCATGTCTTTGTTTTTATTGTCTGAACATTGAGTGCTATATGGAATGGAAATAAAAGGGGCACTGCAATGCCACTTGAATTTAGAACACATCAATTGTTAGGTGCACTAGAAATTAAAGAACACTGCAACACATTCCCCCATCAAGCAGGACACTTTTTTACTTATTTTATTTTAACATGTCCTTTATTTTTTTATAGAGAAGTGATTTATGGTTCTCAATACCTTAGAGAGAGCATCTAGAAGGATAGATTATGGATTTTTATTTTTACAGTGCTAGTTGCTATACCTCTGGACCTTTATCCCCTTCTTCCCATGAAATGAGGTACAAACCCTTCTTTGGGTCAATGAACCCAAAAACCCAAAAGATAAGGAAACAAAGAGAAAGAAGTATCGAATGTGGTAAGTGTGAGTGGAAATGGTACGATGACCCTTCAAGGAGATCCCCTAGTAGAAACTATTTTCCCGAGGGTGACCAACTTACTAGGATATCATGTCAACCACCAAGGTGAAATAAGGAAAAAGATATAATTTCCAAGCAAACGTTCCATAATCAATACATGACTTTTTGCAACATGCTCAAATGCTTCAAATATTAAAGTGGCACTTACCATGAGACTAGAATTGTTACCTCATGAAGCAAGACATGTTGTCTTCTGTGGACCAGGTTGGTGTGGTGGATGTTGCTATGTTGTTGATGATGAGTGGTGATGTGTGGTGGAGAGGAGGGGCTCTATCTACTCAATGTGGGATCTGTTGTTCAATCTTTCTCTCGACACTCCATTTTTCTACCTGCGCTCCTTGAGACATCATCTCCTTAGTTACCCCTAGGATGGGGGGTAACATTTAGCAATAGAGAACACAACACGACCATTCAAGAGAATTAACATGAGAAAGATAGAATGAATGGTAAAGTGAATCCCAATGAACGAATTGAAGGAATCATGGTTGAAATTACTTATGACAGGAGGAATGTAGGACTCTTACATTTCCTTTGATGATTGTACTCAACCCACACTTCCACATGCTACCATAACTACATGAAAAGACTTCCCCACCAAACTATTGAATACATTCAATGATTAGTTTTAATAAGTTAAATGAGCTGGATGGCTTCATTTAAGGCACGCGGTATAAAAGAAATGAGATCTAAGAATGACACTTGGCAATAGAGAATTTACTTTCTCATAGACCCATTTTTCATCTTCCCTCTAGTAGAATTATAACCCCTCTTGTGCTCTTCACACCCATCTTGGACCATTATATATTTTATTCCAAAATTAATGTTTACATAAATTGAATTCACCATGGTCCATATACATATATTTACATCATACATGTTTAGCCATTCATTAGTCAAGCCTTGGCCTTAATCCTTGCACTAGGAAACCACTAGCATATTTACAACATTTACAAATGGGTCATGTATCATGTATTTAAGCTCACATGGCTCAACTCTCATCATTCTAAACTCACCTTTACATGATCTAATTCAATACATTACATGGGTCAAAAATGGGGTATCCAATTCCCCCCCCCCCCCNTGAAACAAAAATTGATATGGCTCCATTATGGCCTTCTCCAACTCCCTAATAGCCTCATCGAGACCAAAATGCTTCCATTACACCTTTACGTATCAAATGGCTTAGCTTCAGAGCAATGTTGTTTTCTAGGATGGCTCTATTTGGAACTTTGCCTCAGGATCCACGTGATTTCAACGACCATGTGCCATAATTGGTTTTCACAAATAAAAGGCATGCTGGAATTAAAAAATGCATTCGCAAAATAGGATTCAGAAAGCTATTATATACACCATGGACAATAGGGATTCTATTTTGGAAAACAAATAGTAAAACCAACATTTAATGGAGTTTATTATTTTCAAATAATTGCTACTAAGGGTGAGCTATGCACTCTTTACAGATATTTTGTGCATTCTTACTCGTGGACATTTTTTTGTAGATTGTTTTGACTCATAGACACTTTTTCTCTTCATAGAGAGGCTCAATATCTCCTTCATCCTCCAATCTTCTAGCAAGTTTCTTCTCCTTACTCCTTCATAATTCACAAGTGTCCTTTTTCTAAAGCTCCATTTGTTTTTCATCTCTCTTTCCTTGGTTCTTTGTTGTCAACAACTTAATAAAATTGTTTTGAAAGGCCAACCGTCAAGATGAATGTTTCATCTTCCATGGCTTTGGATATTGGATTTTTTTTTTCAAACTTTTTATTACAAAATTTAAAAATGAAAAATTACTCAGATATATTTTGAATGACATGAAGATTAATATTATTACAACCTTTTTAAGTTACTTCACATAAAAAGTACTTTTTTTAACTAAGAATTTGAATTCTCACATGGGTTTCACCATGTTCCGTAGCCTTTGGGAAAAATCGCATGGGTCTTTCCCAAAGGCTTACAAAATAAATCTTCCTGCGCCTTCCTGGAAATTTCAATGCTAAAAGAAATCCTATTACACATATCCTATTTAGATACTCATGTGTCTCAAAGTATCTCAATTGGAACTCAATGAAGACCGATTTGACCTTGAATAAATTTAACCATTAATCATGAAATTTGAACCTGCATGCAGAGATCTTATTGGGCACATGTGTGTGAGTGGTCACATCCCAGAGTTATTGGGCACATGGGGGTTGAGTACAATCAGTTTGGGGAAGAGTGTGATTCAAGAAAGGCAAGCCAAAGAGAGGAAATTTGTATGGGTGGGGACAACAGTTCTTAGACAGGGAGTTGGTGTGCAGGAGGCAGAGGAGAGAGCAAGAAAGAGAGTTGGAAAATGGTGCAGCCAAGGAGGGCGGATTCTAGAGAAATTTGGAATGTAATTGGAGCATTTCGGAGCTGAATATTGAAAATCTAGGTTGTCATGCATGAAGAGTGAACTCTGGGGTGAGTTGCATTGTAACAACAAGTGTTTGTTGTTGGTTTGCAGGTAGTTTTTCCTAACAGCAAGTTCCCTTGAGTTCTTAGCTGAGAGATTCCTAGCTACCTGTGCCAGAGAGACCCTGATAAACGAATGGCACATTTATTGGGTTAATCTTGATAAACGGATGGCACATCCCTTGGGTTATCCCTAATAAACGAATGGTGCATTCCTTGGGTTGGGCAGGTCACGAAGAAGAGAGTTGGTAGAAAAATCGGGATAGTTGTAGGAGAATATCAGTTGGGTTATGAGATTTATGAGTTGCGAGTGGATTGTAAGAGACCACCCTCTTTTGTGGATTATTAGCCTCAACTCGAAAGTGATTGGTTGTTGAGAATTGGAATAGTCATTCTATGATTGGGTGGAACGTTCATCCCAAGTAGATGGTTGCACAACATATCCGAAAGATAAGTGTTATATCTTGTTGTCATGTTATTTACATGTGTTATTGATATGCATGAAATCTGTGTATTTGAGAATGATTTATATGTTGATGTGTGGATGATTAAGATGCATTCATGTTAATTTGGTGTGCTTTATATGCATCTATTTTATGGTTATAGACAATAGCTAAACCTGTTTTGAATTTGTAGTTGTAAGCTACAGGAAATTGGCTAACAGTAAAAGAATTACTTTAGTTAGTAGAAATTTCATTTTTATGTGTATTATGCACCGTAATGTCCCTCGGTTGGGTTGGGGGAACGTTGCAAAGTGCTATCAAATTTGTAGTTGGGAGATTTTTGTGTGGCGTGGCCCAACCTAGATGGTTGGGGACGTTACAAAGTGGTATCAAAGTTGTAGTTTGGAGAATTTTGTTTGACGTGGCCCAGCATGGGTGGCTGGGGACGTTACAAAGCGGTATCAAAGTTGTGGTTAGGAGATTTTTGTGTGGTGTGGTCCAGCGTGGGTGGTTGGAGACATTACAAGTTCACCATGGAAAGTTTATTGCATGGTCCATATAAATATATTTACATCATTCATGTCTAGCCATTAATTAATCAAACCTTGGCCTTAATCCTTGCACTAAAAAACCACTAACATATTTACAACATTTACAAGTGTGTCATGTATTTAAGCTCACATGACTCAACTTTCATCATTATAAACTCATCTTTACATAATCTAATTCAATATATTACATTCAATTCTCCCAAAAAAATAATAATAATAATAATAAGAAAAAAAATTACAGCTTCTCAAAATTGAAACATAAATGGATACGACTCCATAATGGCCTTCTCCAACTCCCACCCTTAACTCCTCTCCATGAGATTTGAACCAGAACTAATGAAGACTAAACCTCGTACAAACAACTGATGGGTTAACTATCTCTTACTATTATTGTTTAGTTTAAATATCTCCTTCACATCTTAACTTCAAAATCCCTAATCTTAAAAAGAAACCGTGCGAAAAGCTAAACCTCAAAACTGAGTCCACCCGGGAAACCGGGAAAGTGGGCCGATATTTCCTGCTGCCTCACCGGTGGTTCCTTCCTTCTGCCTTACCAGTAGAGAGAAAGTTCACAGCTTTTTCTCGGCAGCTGCTGCAACGCCTCAACGAAATAGCCGACCACTTTTCCATGTTGCCTTCCCCTTTAAATAACTCTCGCAGGCACATGAATTCATTCAGGTATTTGAGTGGTATTCAATTAGTGTATTTGATTTTGGAGCAAATGAAGATGTCATTCTCTAGCCGATCAATTAACCAGATCAGCCAGATGAAATTGAAGAGCACAATTGAAACGTCTGTGCTGTTGGGTGTTTATATTGTATTTCAACTTGCAGTGTTGGTGTCTCTGTTGAGCACCCATTCTGAATCACCCTCTCCCATTCAGCTGAAGAGCTGTGGACATGGCATCTCCTGGGTTCCTCTTGACGTCTATCTCTCTGCTCTTGCCTGCCTATCCACCCTCCTTGCTTTCGCCTTCGCCTTCATTACAGAAACTCACCTGGACTTCATAAAACGCTGGCTGCTCCTCTTAAAAAAAGTTTCTGGCGATGAAGATATAGAAAGCGGACGCTCTCCATGTTCATGTTCTTTGAGTTATAAGGACTACTTTTCTCCTTACAGGCTCGCTCTCTCTATTTATGTGTTCGTCTTCTTTGTCAATATCTTCAACACAACCAGGCGTTTACTATGCTGAAATCCTCGCTTTCTTTCGAGTATCAATGCTGCTCTCTTCTTCTTCACAACTGCTGAGATTTTTAATAGATGTAGAAATTTTGCATAAATATGATGTTGGGTTAATGAGTTCAAATAAATGGCAAAATCATCCTAAATCTCTTGGCTGTGTCCATTGCTTGTGGACTATTTCTTAAAAAAAAATTAACATGTCCCAAAATTCTCAATTGTGCTCTCGTTCATTTCTGCATTGTAATATGGCTCATGCTTTGGCTTCTACAAGTTTTTGATTCTTATATCGTAATCAGGATGTGAGCATAGAAATATTATAGATTCGAATTTTGAGCAAATATTTTGACTTGCTGGATATGGTGTATCCAGATGGGTGGGTTTGGAACTTGGTTCAGGAGGTACCTCAAAATCGATCGCTATATCGAAATTTGACCTATATTTATTTTTATTAAAAACAAAAGAAAGTCATCATTAAAAAAACACATTAATTTTGATTAATTTTGAAGGTAGTTGTGTTAATAACTATGAAATGTTTCTGACAATTGGATATAGCTTGGATGGTTGTGAGAATGATTGTTATCCTCTTCATTGAAGTTTAATTTCCTTAAAAATGACATGAATAAATGTTATTGTAATGACTTCTAATCTATATGTAATGGAAAGTTTCCTTTGATTCAATTAAATATCAAAGAAACTATTTTCTAGAAGAAAAAAAAACTATGAAATTTTTCTCCAAAATCAAAAGGAGAAAAACTAACATCAAAAATGGAAACTTATGAGCTTTTCTTAAAACTATTCTTAGTTTCAGTTCTAATGTTTCTACCATCAATATCATTGTCTGTGCACTAAGATGTATCCAAGTGAGGAGGGAACTACTCTACAAATCTCTTTATTTCTTTATCATTAAATTTGTTATTTCATAAAATCTATTTATAAATTTTTTTAAGATATAACATGACTTTTCCTCGCTTAAACATTTTGGAGATAAAATGTGTAAAAGATTTTGAAACTTCCAATATAAATAGAAACTATGGAAATAACAAGTGTGAATTAATAAAAGCTATTTAATACCTAAATGAAATTTGTCAACTAATAAAATCTTTTTATTATTATTGAAGATGTAAAAATTGTTTTAAAAAGGGTAAAAATAAATCAAGTAAAGAGTAAATAAATAATTTAATTTTACTAAAGTAAGAAAAGGGCAAGATAAGAAAAAGAGGGATAGGGGTCAAAGGAGGAAAAAAATTAATAATTTTAAAACAAAAATTAGTAAGGGAAAGAAGGTTTAATGAGAGAGGTGTTGTATGGTGGGCTTTCATGATTTGCTAAGTTTGTACTCCTCTTCACAAATAAAATTATTAGAGTGGTTTTCACTTTCGAGCACTTCCCAAATGATATGAGAGGGTTGATAAGCGTTGAAGCAAGGATTTTGGTTTCGTCAAAGAAAATGAGGTGTTTAGAATTGTAAGGGTGCAAGGCAATAGGTGATTTAGAGATGTGGTTGTGGATTGTGTCAGCTATATGTTCTTTGAGATATGTAATGTTCAATTTTGAAATTTTCTTGTTTTGATACCATTAAATTAAAAACATGCAATAGCCTAAAAACTCCCATGCATCTAAAAACAATTCCAATACACATGAATGCAGCAAATTAAACATACACATAGTAGCATATAATTTCTCAAAAAAAACAAAGTTCATGCACAGAAATATTAACCCATAAATAAAGCATTGAACAAAGATTAAAAAAACTCATCTTTTATAAATCAAATGCAACCCACTGTAGAGGACAGATGCTCCTCCCAACCATAGGCTTGTTGTTCAAGTTCTCAACAGCAAGTCACCCATGAGTTGGGGCTATGAATCAACAAGAGATGGTGGTCCCTAAGGCTGGATAATGTCTCTATAATACCCCTAGGTTGAACCCCAATTGTAATGTAAATGTGAATGTACATATAGGTTGTTGAGTCATGGGCACACAAGTTTTGGATATAGTTAGCACCCACGCACCAAGGGAAGAGTGTGTGCTTGTTTCATAACTTTGTGTGCACCTGAGTAAGTGTGTGAGGATTGTCGTGCGCATAAACCAAGGAAGGAGTGNAGGTTGTTGAGTCATGGGCACACAAGTTTTGGATATAGTTAGCACCCACGCACCAAGGGAAGAGTGTGTGCTTGTTTCATAACTTTGTGTGCACCTGAGTAAGTGTGTGAGGATTGTCGTGCGCATAAACCAAGGAAGGAGTGTGCACGAACCAAGGCAGGAGTGCGCACTCATTTCATAGCTTGCGTGCACCTGAGGAAGTGTGCAAAGATTGTCTTGAAGTGTGCACTGGACCAGGATTTGTAGCTGAGATATTTTGGGGCCAGGGAGCCTTTGTATATATGTGTATTGAGGCCAGAGTGATTGTGTGGTTATTGGGGTGGAGATATTAGGTTACGACAAAGGCCAATGCACCTATGTTTGTAAAATGTAATTGCAATCAGATATTAATAAAACATATCACTGCACGCAGACCAATCAGACGAAAAGAGACACGGGGGCTTAAACTCCACTAGAATGGGAAAAGGGTGTGAAGTTTAAAGGGAATATTTTAGTAATAATTCCAAAAGTATAATTATAGGATATGTATTTATCCTAAGTTCCTAAGGAATGGGAACAGGTCACCAAGTGGAGCTAAGTTAGCTCTTAAAGTGACAAGTGTCCAGTTATAATCATGTAAATATTGGGCTTTAGTGTATTTAGGGGGAATTCACTCATTTCGAGAGGAGGCAGACCAAATTTCTTCTGGGAGGAATTTGTATATTTTTGTAACTTGTTTCCATCACATAACCCTCTGCTTGGGAAGGCATGTGCGCTATTGAAGAAGCAAGTTCTCAAGCTCGTGTTGGATGAAGAAACAAGTTGTTAGGCTCATGTATGTTGAAGAAGCAGGTTGTCAGACCCATGAGCATTATCTCCGAGCAAGAGAACTGATGGGAATTGTTTTACCAAGGTGTCTAGTTGTGGCTACAAAGCTCTAAGACTTCATGTCTAGCTTGTTTCTAAAGCCCTGGAAGGGAAGTGGGGAAGTCAAAGGAATTTTGAGCAGAGAAGGGGCACACTTCTTAGGGTGGACAGGCATGTGGGGACTGAGGGACTGTAGTTTGTTTGCTAGGGTTGGCCCACCTTGTCTGAGTGTTTGATTGTTGATGGACCTTATCTTGGCTTAGGAATCCTTTACCTGGGTGGAGTTTTAGCCCCAGCTCGGGGGTGACCTGTTGCTAGAGTTATGAGCCAAAGAGTCTACAGCTGGGAGGAATGTTTGAGGTTTTCGCACAGTTGGTGGAATTACAACAAAAGATAAGTATCATCTTATGTGTATTATTCTCTGAGTAATGTGCATATACATGTTAGATATATTATGTGTTATATATATATATATATATATATATATATATTGATTATATATATATATTGATTATATATGTTGTAGAACTGCATATTTGTTTCATAAACAAGGCATGGGACGTGACAGTTATATGTGTGTATATATTGTTTAACATGTGAATGCTTATGTTATTTTTTTGTTTATGGAATTGGTACATAATTATGTTGGGTTGGACATGTATTGTCCGTTCCACATAACTATTGTAGATATAGAGCATGGTAGTTACTAAGTGTTTCATGTTAGATAATTTTGTGGTAATGGTCATGGGATTCTTAGACAAGGAATGAATCATTGTGCGTACAGGGAAATCATTATGCACGCGCAAATTAGTGTAAGAAACTTCTGGTTAAAATATTTGATTTTCTCCTTCTAATTCATCTTCATACTAGATAATTCCATAACTAAAACCTTAGGGGACTTGTCATCTCTGAATTTTTCTAGAAAAATGGTTTCAAATCTGTCCCAAGAGACTATAGTTTGAGGTTGTTGTGTGAAATACCACGTTGAGGAATGTCCATTAAAGGTATAAGGGAAGATCATATATATGATATCTTCATGTTCTACGTTTCTAAGCCTAACAGCCAACATAATTTGTTTTATGTGATCTTCAGCTGACTCCTTGGAATCAGGGTCAAACTTAAGTAACCACTTTTCGGGATGTTTTGGCAAAGGATGTTGTGGTCCTGGTATTACAACAGCATATTGATCAATCCAAGGCCTGGCAAGGTTATTCTGATTATCCATCTAGTTTGAGGTATGTGAGGTGTTTGAAGTTTCAGAATCTTCAGAATCTTCAGAAGAGGGACTTTCTTCGTCATAGGATTCTCCTCCCGATGGAGGTGGAGAGGGGTTGATCCGATTTTATTTTCGGAACGAAATGAAAGTAGAGAAATTTACAATGACATACTCATGAAAATTGTCAAAAACAGAGAAAAACAACAATACTTGATTTCTATTAATGAAAGAATTGTAAAGAGACTGTAAAAGTATAGAGTGCAAGACTTGCTAGAATGGTGGCAGCTTTATCTCTGAGAAGAGATGTGACGACTATGCTCATTCGCCAAACGATGATTAAAATGAGGCTTTGAAGGCCTTTTTATGATAAAGAGGAATGTCAAAACCCTAGACATCCAAAAACCTAACCCTAGAAGATGAAACACCAAAATTCATGTGGGCCCCATTTGGGTAAGTTAGTACATTAACTTCTCGGGGTCGTAACGTTTGCATACGATCTTCGTTTTAGGCGCATGATAGCATGTTGGAAAGGTCTTTTCGATAACTATGCATTATGTCAACAAACTCTTACTCTCTCTACAGTTTGACTATGGCAAGCCAAAAAAAAATTGTTCAGGGCCCCAAAACAAGTGTTGACATAAAAACATACAAAATAATCAAGTTGGATTATGTGGGAGGCCACCAGTATCCACCTGGAAGATGTGTAGGGATTCAAACAGCCCTGGAAGTGTAGAACCTGTTAGCACTAGGAATCACCTTCAGATGGCACGGAAGGCAAGCCCAGTACCCATTAGGTTATATGTGAATGTAAGAGTGTTTTAAAGGGTCAAATGGAAAAAGACTCAAAATGATAATGTTCCAACTCAGAAAACAAGGCTAGTATGCACTAGCAATCAAGGTCTTGGCTAACTTCAATCAGTAATTTGCCAGTAAATATGAATAGAGGGAAGACTTGAATGAGAGGAATGTAGGGGCTACAGTAAACATCAAGTCTACAAAATCCTAAGGAAGAAAGTTTCTTAACACAAGATCTTCTTGAACTCGGAAACTAAGGAAGCTAAATAAACATCATGATAATATAATGATCAAACATCCACCATAACATCACCACAATCATTCATGTGAATCATTCAAAGCATGAACATTTATCATCAGAAGCAAATAAGCTGAAAGTGAAGCTGATTTCTATTAGCCAAAATGTCTTAAGTCCAGTACATAGCTAGATCACAATCACTTCATCAAAATATTACAGTCTAAGGGAGCCTTTCTCAACCATCCAAACCTACTAAATTATTTGATATATCTATTTATAACAAAAGGGAGGCAACAGCTGGAGGTACGAGTTGGCCTCCTTCCCTTAAAAATCTCTAAATATTTATTTGAGCTAACAACTTAGTTAACAACCTATGCTATAAAATAGGAAAATGTTGGTGACTAATCCAACCAATCTTCAAGATGACTTGATTCCTTCTTGTTGCGCAGCTCCTTGTTTTCCATGTGTCTTTCAAAAGCATGTGGTTGTCCTCATGATGCCAGCTGTTTTTTCTACAATCTTCTCCATCATCATCTATCCAAAAATTTGTTAGCTTAGCCCTCCTGAATCCCTGGTGTTTGTTGGTAGCTTCTTTAGGTAGCAATCTAAGAAGCATACTTCACAAATGGACAAGTAGAAAAGGTAGCGCATTTAGGTAGCGCCATTGTGTTGCGTATGTGTGCAAACTTTTGCTCTCTGTGAAATATTAGGTAGTGAAATTACGTAGCGTCATTGTGCTGCGTATGTGTGCAAACCTTTGTTCTTTGTGAAATATTAGGTAGCGAAATTACGTAGCGCCATTTATGTTGCATCTGTATGCAAGTTTGTTCTCTGCCAGATATTGAGTAGCGAATTTAGGTAGCGCCACTATGTTGCATCTATGTGCAAATTTGGTAGCATTGTCGAAAAACGCAGCACCACCAATCTTGAACATGTGTAGAGCAAGTAGTGGCCTTACATAATGGCAAACCCATTATACTTAGGTGACTTGGCAGCACTAAAGGTAGTGTGTTTCACCACTGAGGGAGTTATCACTTTGCAAAAGCCCAAAACTCTGATAATTAGACACTTAGAATCCTGTATAGGTGGCAGAGGTAATATTTGAATAACAATTTACCCTCTCAAAAAGGAAACATCCTCAAAAATGGGGCTCACCTTTCATCAGCTATTTTGTTACCTTGACACTTAACCTCACACTCTTTCTTGTAGAAGGAGGATCTTCATTTGGCACAGCAGACTTTTTCTTGTTAGCAATAATAGGCTTCTTCTTTTTAGCAATGACAGACTTCTTGACTAAGGCTATGATTTCCTTGACTGTTGATGTCTCTTTCTCAATAGCAGCTTCTGTTGATTAAGGTTGGTTGTCATTGATGTCAACCCTTGAAGAAAGACCCATAGCACAAAGTTTTGGGTAATGGACCCAATAGTGTTTGATGTAAATATGACTCATTATTGTTTTGTCACGGTTGATAAGAAGTAAGTATGGATGA
>SNQJ01S0041960.1:80918-104999 GCA_010110895.2 Picea sitchensis
CAGTTAGCTTTGCCCATCCATTCGAAGCTACATCCTGTTTTTCATGTTTCATGCTTAAAGAAGCTGATTGGAGCTAAGTGCCAAACTCAAACCAACCTTCCAGAGTTAGCTAAAGAAGGATCCATTTGGCTACAGCTAGAAGCAGTTTTGGACCAGCATGAGCGTCACCTACATCATAGAACCATCAAGGAAGTGCTAGTCCAGTGGAAAGATACAACTCCAGCAGACGCCACTTGGGAACCAGCTACCATTCTGTAGCAATTTCCTCATCTCAAGCCTTGAGGACAAGGTTGTTTTTAAGGGGACGGACATGTTAGGGTCCTAACCCGCACATAGGTAGAACAATATATTTGGATGTAATAAAGGTAAATATTAATAAGGCATTTCAATAAAATAGAATAAGGAGGATGTAAGAAGACCTAATAGAAGATTCTGCTTCTAGAAGGATCTTCCTCTAGATGCTTATTTTTAGTATAAATAGGAGTCGAGGGTATGAGAACCCTAGATTGGATATTATTGTAATAGAGCTCTGCTCAACTGGAGGTTTCCCCCTCAAAGAGGCCCATGAACATTGCTTTCAGATTCAAAGTGTTATTTATGTTATTATTCTCATATCATTTCAGTGTTATTGTGGTGAATGTTCTGGTTATATTGTTGTTATTTTTCCATTACTAGCATTTCATTTCAGTTCTGCATACATTTTATATCTGGTATATTACACAAGGACTAGAGTTATAGGGGGATATGATTCCACAAGAGAGGGGTCTTGAGGGGATAAATGTGTATTTCCTGTGTATTTAATTATCGTTTAATTGAATCTTTTGAATATGCATGTTTGTTGGTTATTGTTGTGCATGTCGTTAAATCCTTTTCTTTTATGCATCCTTATTAATTTAAAAGGTTATCGGTCCTCGACCTATGGGTGTCTGGGTATGTTACAAATTGGTAACACCCTGGGTTTCGAACCCCTGTTTTAAATAATGTATTGTTACATTGCTCAATGTATTATTTACCTGTATATGAATGTATTTTTGATGTGTATTTAATTATTGTTTAATTGAATCTTTAGAATATGCTTTCTTGTTGGTTATTGATGTGCATGTCGTTAAATCCTTTTCTTTTATGCATACTTATTAATTTAAAAGGGTATCAGTAAAATAAATAAGTCCAAGGGTGGGATTGAAGGTGGTGTACCCCGGCCTGTGGGTGGCTAGGTATGTTATAGATTGGTAACACCCCAGGTTTCGAACCCCCATTTTAAATAATGTATTATTACATTGTTGAGAGGTGAAAGTGCCCAAACAATTATTAAAAGGCCAGTGTCCCCAAGAAATGTAATTTTTTGATAATTATTAATAATAAACACACCGTTGGCTACTAGAGGGACAAGGACTAGAGTTATAGGGAGATATGATTCCACAAGAGAGGGGGCTTGAGGGGATAAATGTTTATTTCCTATTTTTATTTACCCTTTGGTCGAAGGGGGTGGATCAATTGTGTGGGATTCTTGGGGAAGGTTGGGGATGTTACATCATGTATACATTACCCCACTTTTGGTGAGCATTCATAGCTCCGATGAGTTTGTAAACACTTCCTACACCTTTTTGGTTCTTTCAACTTCCTATATATTTAATTAATTAATTGTCTTTTGATAAAAATGTTACAGATGGTTGGGTATGTTACAGATGTAACACCTCGGGTTTCAAACCCCCATTTTAAATAATGTATTGTTATATTGTTGAGATTCCAAAGTGCCCAAGAAATTATTAAAAGTCTAGTGTGCCCAAGAAATGTAATGTTTTGATCATTATTAATAATAAACACATCGCTGGCTACTAGAGGGAAAAGGACTAGATTTATAGGGGGTTGTGATTCCATGAGAGAGGGGGCTTGAGGGGATAAATGCTTATTTCCTATTTTTATTTACCCTTTGGTCGAAGGGGGTGGATCAGTTACGTAGGATTCTTGGGGAAGATTGGGTATGTTACATCATGTATACATTACCCCACTTCCAGCGAGCGTCCAAAGCTCTGACAAGTTTGTAAACACTTCCTACACCTTTTTGGTGCTTTCAACTTTATGTATATTTAACTAATTAATTGTCTTTTGATAAAAATGTTACAGATGGTTGGGTATGTTACAGATGTAACACCTCGGGTTTCAAACCCCCATTTTAAATAATGTATTGTTACATTGTTGAGAGTCCAGAGTGCCCAAGAAATTATTAAAAGGCAAGTGTGCCCAAGAAATGTAATGTTTTGATCATTATTAATAATAAACACATCGTTGGTTGCTATACAAACAAGGACTAGAGTTATAGGAGGCTATGATTACACAAGAGAGGGGGATTGAGGGGATAAATGTTTATTTCCTATTTTTATTTACCTTTTGGTTGAAGGGGGTGGATGAGTTACATGGGATTCTTGGGGAAGGTCAGGAGGTTCTTGATTCCCCGTGAATTACTTAAACCCACCTCTAGTCTGATGGGGGGTTCGGTTGGTGGCTTGTTCGTTGATTGCTTGTTCAATCATTCTCTTATTCACTCATCCACTTGATCACGGGTTCATGTGTTCTTTTAATTTTCTCAATCGTTCATTCATTATGTCCTTACCTATCACTCATTGATCCATCCTCATGCATGTCTTGGCTTGGCAAAGGGAAATGAACTGTCGAAGATTAGCCATGGTATTGTTGGTTGTAGTGGTCGTTGTTGTAATCCATCCATGACTTGAGGCCTTCATGTCTAAGATGCATTGATCTGTATCCAGCGTTGTTCACAGCTGCAAGTCCTGAGAGTTCCAGCATTGATATTCTGGATCAGTTGCGTTGGAGCCCAAAATAAGGAGAAGGACTGCCTAAGGGACTATGTGGCAGAGGTGGGTGGAGGTCCATTATCTTGGGTGGTGCAAGATGGGTAGAATAGAGTTGGGTACTTGGATTGTTGTGAGCATTGGGAAATCCTATGAGATCTTTAGTGCTGACTGATTTGGGAATCCAAATAAAAATATGGAACCATCCTTATGGATTCATAACCCTGGCTTGGCGGTGACACTGCTATTGATATTTGGAATAGTAGCGTCTATGGTCAGGTGGAACGTCCTTGGTCTGTAGCTAGTTGGTGTCATATTTTATAAAGATAAGTTCTCTCTGTTATGGTGTTATTTACATGTATATGAATGTATTTCCGTTGTGTATTTAATTATCGTTTAATTGAATCTTTAGAATATGCATGTTTGTTGTTTATTTTTGTGCATGTCATTAAATCATTTTATTTTATTCATCCTTATTAATTTAAAAGGGTATCGGTAAAATAAAGAAGTCCATAGGTGGGCTTGAAGGTGGCATACCCCGGCCTATGGGTGGTTGGGTATGTTACAGATTGGTATCAGAGCTTCTAGTTGAAACACCGGGCCGATATGGGTTGGGTCTATTGGTCAAAGTCTCATGGTTGAGATCAAATTATGACCGTGAAATTGAAAATATCAAGAGGAATGGCATTGCATATTCTACACAGGAGCTAGAATGTCAGAGGTCCTTTGTAAGGGTTCGAAGCTTTGTGACCGCCCCCTTCGAATTCGGAAGTGATCGCCACTATGGGATAAAGAAATATCATGGATCGTTGGATCGGAGGGCAGGTTAACAAGGGTCATCTAATGAAATCGAAGAAAATGCTAAGTCACAACCGTCAAATCCCATTGGAGAGAGAGATTGTCCAGGAGGCATTACAGGGGCCCAAGTTGCACGGAAGTTAATTTCCCAAGGTGATCCCTCAATCCAAACCATGGTTTCACTGAGAGGTTACGTGTCAGCGTCAGAATAATTGTAGGGAGAAAGGCGGGTTACTCCAAACCGTCGATGCATGCCCCCGCAAATTGAAAGGCATTAAGTGATTTGACATGTTAGTGCTTGAACCATCCCAACTCCAAAGAGCCAAAGTAAATTTATACCATTGATCGAAGTGGACGTGTGGCAGGAGATCTTGCACTCTAGGGATAACCACTTCAGACGAAAGATGGATGTGAAAAGCCAAAACTCACGAAGGCCTGAATCCCAGAGTTCATTTGGGTCATCCATCAACAAGGACACGCGGCGTCAGATCTCTCACTTAGGAGACTTAGTATTCTGAAAGGTTTTCCAGAGCGAAGCACTAGGGCAAGAATTACCCAAAGTCTCAAAGTAATTGAGGACCATTGATCTCAATAAAACAAGAATTGTTGATCTATGCAGCATTATCTCCCAAAGTCCTGAACTCTGGGGTTAATATAGACCATCCAATAAGGGAGACATATGTCAACAGATTGGCCAGCTCGGGAGAATTGGAAGTTTTCTACTGTGGAAACTCCTGAAGCCTGAAGTCCCGAAGCCTTAAGAGTCGAAGTTCTTGGGCACGATGACGTCACCTGGAGGTGATGTGGACCACAAAATTTTGAAGTGACGCGGCTTGAGGACATCACCTGGGATGACGTGGATAGATGGGATGTGTACCACATGTCAGTAATTTTTTAGCATGTGGAGGATTGAAATGGAAGCTAGATCGTGAAACGTGTCACCTGCCTAATTGGGCCACATGTTTGCTTCCAGTATTTCACCACGTAGCAACAAATCACACAGTCCGGAGACTAGGCACTTCAGAGGAAAAATATGTGACAGTTGGCATTCGGTCGAGAACTCTTAAAGAGCCGAAGCGATTCACATCCATTGATCTGTAAGAGACACGTGTCAACAAATCGTCGACTTCGGGTGAAATCACTCTAGAAGAAAGCGAAGGCAGAGAGTTTGAAACTCTCGAAGACTGAATAGCCAAACCGATTCATAACCATTGATATGCAAAAGGACACGCGTTGACATATCGTGAACTCCGAGTAAAAGTGTTCCTAGAGGAAGCAAGCAAGGGAAGTTGAGACTTACTAAGGCCAGAGTCTCGAAGTGGATCTCGATCATTGATCGTGAATAAGGATGAGGACCGTTGATATAGTCCTAGCTGAAGGTTCTGAAGTCCCAAAGCTTTGGATAAGCACTTTTTCATCTAAGCACAGGTTCATGACTATGGTCACATGCAGTTGAGAGATGAGGGAAGAAGGGATAATGGCCGAATTGGTTGTTTTCTAGACATAAAAGTGCTAAGGAAGGATTTAGCCCACGGTTTCTAGTCATGGTCACCTGGGAAGGTGGTTTGAAAGAAGCGTCTGTGAAAAAATGAATTTTGCATTGGCTAAAGGATAACATGGGAGTGTTATGTGATGAATATTGATACATATGTTCTCTTCATGAATTGAGAATAAAAAGGACTTGTAACATGGTTTGGAAAATTTTGTTTACCATATGCATAATTCTAACAAAATGGTCTCTTGCACATTTTGCAGAATTAAGGGGTTTAAACACATCAGCTCAGAATGTGTATTTAAGAAATGGAAGAAGGTGAGGGAGCCTTCAGCCATGATAAGGAGGATGAAGGCCAGAATACCAAAGTTGGTAATGCAGAGACAGGGTCCAATGGATGCAAGGAAACATGAGATCAATATGAAACCTTAATAGAAACTGTAAGAAGACTGAAAATAGAAGTGCAGAGATACAAAGTAGACAATGAGAGACTGATGAGAGAGAAAAGTCAGATAAATGTTTGAGTGCTTCAAAGTTTAAATCAGTTGCAGAGGTAAACGAAGAAGGGATCCAACTCAAAACAAGAGGAAGAAGGCAGGTTTCATGAAAGAAGAGAGGATCATGGAAGAGTTGTCTATTCGAGAAGTGTCAGTGGAATTCATAGACACCACTCACCTCCTTACTCATAAGGAAAGTTTTATGCATCGGAAGATCCCATAAGCATTCCAGAGGTGTCTCCTGTTAGGCACCAGAGAAGGAAATAGGAAGTGGACAGTTTTCAAGGAGAGATGAGGAAGATTAAGCCACCCTCATTTGATGGTGAAAGATAAAGGGAAGATGATGTTGAAGCAAGGTTGCTTGGAATCAAGATATATTTTCAATTGCATAACTATTCATCAAACCTGGAAGCTAAGATTTCTACCTACCATTTACACGGGAAGGTTGTGATGCGATGGGATCAACTGAAGCAAGTTGAACATGTTAATGAGAATAGGATCACTTGGAAGAAGTTCAAGAAGTACTTCCAGAAGGAGTACCTCTCAGAGCATTTCTATGACAAGAAAATGTAGGAGTTCTTTAAACTCGGGCTGGGAAGCATGACTATGGTAGAATATGAGAAGAAAATATTGGGATTGTTAAAATAAGTTGGGTTTATAAACGATGAAAAGAATAAATATACAGAGGTTTTTCAATGGACTTCCAGCGTTTTATAAAGAAAATTTTAGGTATGATGAGCTCAAGACCTTGATTGATGCCATCAGGAAGGCTAAATACTCATATAAGCAAGGACAGGGAAGAGAATCCCTGCAGAAATCTTGGAAGGATACTAAGAAGGAGAAGTTTGATCAAAGGAGGAAAGGATTCAAACCTCCCTTCAATAGGAATGAGCCTAATATAAATCATCGAGATCAGTATTCTAAGGGTGAATCCAGGAAATAAGACTCCTTGGGAAAAAGGGGAAGACCACCTATCCAATATTGGGGATGCAAAGAAGATCACTTGTACAAGGATTTCCCACACAAAAAGGACAGAGTAAACACTGTGCACAACATCCAAGAGGATACAACAGTATAATATATGGGAAGAATATATGCAGCTTTAGATGATTGAAAAGCAGAGTACCAGTCCAATATGATCGAGGTGGAAGGTAAGATCATAAATCAACCTGTTGTTATTTTGATTGATTCAGGAGCAAGTCATTGTTACATTGATCCTAAAATAGTGGATAGATTACATTTGGAGAAAATCTTGGAAAATCATGTTTGGTTCAGCTAGCCACTGGAACCAAAAGGAGAATCCATGATATGGTCAAAGGATGTCCCATAAGTCTTAATGGTGTGAATACAAATTTTGATCTAAATATCATACCATTGGGGTCTTATGATATTCTAATTGAAATGGATTGGTTGGACAAGCATCATGTTGTCCTGGATTGTTATAGCAAGACATTTACATGTCTTGATGGAGATGGAAAATAGAGAACTGTGAAAGGAGTTCCAAGACCCATCTCTATAAGGGAGATTTCAGCCTTACAGCTGAAGAGATGTTTTAGGAAAGGATGTCAATTGTATGCAGCTCGTGTGGAAGAGACAGAAAATACAAAGGGGCCAAGCCTTGAAGATTTCTCGGTACTACAGAAATTTGAAGATGTATTCCAAGAAATACTAGGGTTGCCACCAAGAAGGGAGATAGATTTCTCAATTGATCTAGTGCCTAGAGTTTCCCCGGTGTCAAAAACACCTTACAGAATGAGCATGCCAGAGTTAAAATAATTACAAATGCAGTTGGAGGAATCATTGAAGAAAGGGTACATACGTCCAAGTGTTTCACCTTGGGGAGCACCAGTACTTTTTTTCAAAAATAAGGATGGAACCTTGAGGTTGTTTATTGACTTTCGACAACTGAATAAGTATACTATAAATAACAAGTACCCTCTACACATAATTGATGACATATTTGATCACTTAAGAGGAGCAAAGATACTTTCGAAGATTGACCTAAGGTCAGGATACCATCAGGTAAGAATCAAGGAAGAATACATTCATAAGACAGCCTTTAGGACCAGGTATGGGAATTATGAATTTGTAGTGGTTCCATTTAGACTGACCAATGCACCAGCTATCTTTATGTGCTTAATGAATGGAATATTCAAAAATTATTTGGATAAGTTTGTCATAGTGTTCTTGGATGACATATTTATCTATTCTAAGTCTGAGGAGGAGCATGAACATCACTTAAGACTGGTATTGCAAGTGTTGAGATAACATCAGTTGTATTTTCAAGCTGAGTAAGTGTTCTTTTTATCAAAAGCATATCCATTACTTGGGACACATTATTTCATAGCAGGGCATAGCAGTAGATCCAGAGAGGATTGAAGCCATTAGAGGATGGAAATAACCCAGAAATGTGTCAGAAGTCGGATATTTTATGGGATTAGTTGGTTACTACAGAAGGTTCATAGTATGGTTCTCTAAGATTGCTCATCCCATCACTTCTTTGCAAAAGAAGGGAGCTAAATTTGAATGGAAACCTAAGTGTGAAGACAATTTTAATCTGTTGAATGAATTACTTACTAGTGCACCTGTGTTAAAGATTGTTGACCCAAATGAAAGTTTTGTGGTATGTATAGATGCATGTAAGGAAGGACTTGGGGGAGTCCTCATGCAAAATGGACATGTCATTGGTTATGAGTCCAGAAATCTTAAGGAGCATGAGAGGAACTATGACACACGTGACTTGGAGCTTGTTGCCATTGTCCACACCTTGAGGATGTGGAGGAATTATCTCATGAGGAAGAGATTTGAATTAAGGACAAACCACATTGACCTGAAGTATATTTTTGAACAGCCAACCTTGAATGCTAGGCAAATAAGATGGCTGGAATTTTTAAGTGAATATGACCTCGATATCAAGCATATCAAAGGAAAAGAGAATAAATTTGTTGATGCACTTAGTAGAAGAGTGCATATCATTCATGCTACTGCTGTCAATATGCATCAGTCAGACTTGAAGACCCAAATTTTAGATGGTCTTGTTACAGATCAGCATTACCTACATGTAAAGGAAAGCTTACAACAAGGAGATGTACAGCAGAAAATAAAGGAGTATGAGATAAAGGAAGATAGATTACTCATGCATAAGAATAGAATCTATGTTCCTAGTTCTGGATAACTGAGGAATTTGGTATTGAAGGAAATGCATCATGTTCCTTATGTTGGACATCCTAGTTACTAGAAAACAATTATAGCAGTAAGAAGCCAATTATTTTGGCCGGGAATGAAAAAGGATGTTGTTGATTGCATCGCTCGGTGTATGGAATGTCAGAAGGTGAAAGCTAAACATAGGAATCCAGTAGGGTTGCTACAGCCTTTACCCATCTCAGAGAAGAAATGGGAAGTGATCACCATGGATTTCATCACAGGATTACCCAGAACAAATAAGCAACATGATTTAATCATGGTGGTGGTTGACAAATTAACAAAGGATGCTCATTTTGTTCCTGTAAAAACAACACATACAGTGGCTAATATTGCAGAAATTTACATGAGAGAGATTGATAGGTTGCATGGGATACCTAGGAAAATTGTCTCGGATAGAGATACAAATTTTACCTCCAATTTATGGAGGGGATTGTTTACAATATTTGGTACAAATCTAAACTTCAGCACAACATACCATCCCCAGTCAGATGGGAAAATAGATATGGTCAACCGAGTAATTGAAGATATGTTGAGAATGTATGTGATGGATAAGCCATCTAAGTGGGATGATTACTTGCATCTAGTGGAGTTTGCATATAATAATGGGTATCAAGCTTATTTGAGAATGATCCCATTTGAATCCTTGTATGGTAGGAAATGAAATACTCCAGTGAGCTGGGACAACCCAGTAGATAGAGTGGTACTTGGGCTAGAGTTGCTCAAGAAAATGGAAGACCAGATGGTTACGATCAAGCAGAATTTAAAGGCAACTCAGGATAGACAGAAAGTTTATGCAGATAAGAACATGATAGCTAGAGAATTTAAATTAAAGGAGCATATACTTCTGAAATTTAAGCCCAAGAAAATCTCTTTGAAATTGGGTAGTTGTACAAAGCTGGCAACCATATTCTCTGGTCCATTTGAAATATTAGACAGAATAGGGTCAGTTGCATACATGCTTGCATTGTCTGCTTCCATGAATGTGCATAATGTGTTTCATGTATCTTTACTAAATAAATATGTACATGATCCTGACCATTTTATTGATTGGCATCTGATTCAGGTAGAGACAGAGAGAAACTTCCAGGTTCATCTAGTGTGTGTATTGGACAGAAAGGTTAAAATGCTCCGGAATCGAGTTATAGAGCTAGTGAAAGTTCAGTGGACCTGCTATGGTCCTGAAGATGTTACCTGGGACCATGAATATGCCATGCGGGCAGAGTACCCACAGCGTTTTGAATAATTTTTGATATTTTGATCTCTAGTTTGTAAATGCATTAAGAATAGTGCCAAAATAAGGGGGAGGGGATGTAACACCCTAGGTTTCAAACCCTCATTTTAAATAATGTATTGTTACATTGATGAGAGGACAGAGTGCCCAAACAATTATTAAAAGGCCAATGTGCCCAATAAATGTAATGTTTTGATCATTATTAATAATAAACACATCGTTGGTTGCTAGATGGACAAGGACTAGATTTATAGGGGTTATGATTCCACAAGAGAGGGGGATTGAGGAGATAAATGTTTATTTCCTATTTTTATTTACCCTTTGGTCGAAGGGGGTGGATCAATTACTTGGGATTCTTGGGGAAGGCCAGGAGGTTCTTGATTCCCCACAAATTACTTAAACTCGCCTCTAGTCTAATGAGGGGTTTGGCTGGTGGATTGCTTGTTCATGCATTCTCTTATTCACTCATCCACTTGATCACTAGTTCATGTGTTCTTTTCATTTTCTCAGTCGTTCATTCATCTCATCCTTACCTATCACTCATTGATCCATCCTCATATGTGTCTTGGCTTGGGAAAGGGAAATGAATTGTCAAATATTAGTCACGGTATTGTTGGTTGTAGTGTTCGTTGGTGTAATCCAGCCATGACTTGAGGCCTGCATGTATGAGATGCGTTGACCTTTTCCAGCATTTTTCACAGCTGCGAGTCATGAGAGTTCCCGCATTGATATTCTGGACTAGGTTTGTTGGAGCCCAAAATAAGGACAAGCATTTCCTGGGGGATTGCATGGAAGAGACGGGTAGAGGTCCATTCTCTTGGGTGGTTCAAGATGGGTAGAAGAAAGTTGGGTACTTGGATTGTTGTGAGCATTGGGAAAGCCTGTGAGAGCTTGATTGTTGACTGATTTGGGAAGCCAAGTAACACTCTGGAACCATCCTTGTGGATTCATAGCCTTCGCTCGGGGGTGACATTGATATTGAGATTTGGAACAGTGGCATCTATGGTTGGGTGGAACGTCCTTGGTCTTCATCCAGTTGGTGTCATCTTTTATAAATATAATTGCTCTATGTTATGGTATTATTTACCTGTATATGAATGTATTTTCGTTGTGTATTTAATTGTCGTTTAATTGATCTTTAGAATATGCATGCTTGTTGGTTATTGTTGTGCATGTCGTTAAATCCTTTTCTTTTATGCATCCTTATTAATTTAAAATGGTATCAGTAAAATATATAAGTCCAAGGGTGGGCTTGAAGCTGGCGTACCCCGGCCTGTGGGTGGTTGTGTATGTTACAGGTTACAATATTTGTTTACACATTCTTCCTTGTTGGGATCTTGTTATTTTCAAAGCTTGTCTTCATTTGATGTCATTTTGATTTTGCATTCATCCTTCTGTAAATATGTAAATAGTTCTTGTAAATATTCATTGCTTCTGTTTTCTTCTTATTTTCTCTTTTTGGTTTGCTTTTTCCTTTTATTTGTTTTTGTTTTATGGTTGTTAATAGAAATGAGTGGCATGTTGGGTATTATATATATATATATATCTTGTTTATGCATTCTTAATAAAATAGAATCATTATTGGATTGCATGAAGACAGATAATTTATTATCTATATTAGTCTATCATGATAACAGATCCTTCTATGATTGATTTATTCTTATCAAGAAAAATTACCTAGGAAANTTGTCTTCATTTGATGTCATTTTGATTTTGCATTCATCCTTCTGTAAATATGTAAATAGTTCTTGTAAATATTCATTGCTTCTGTTTTCTTCTTATTTTCTCTTTTTGGTTTGCTTTTTCCTTTTATTTGTTTTTGTTTTATGGTTGTTAATAGAAATGAGTGGCATGTTGGGTATTATATATATATATATATCTTGTTTATGCATTCTTAATAAAATAGAATCATTATTGGATTGCATGAAGACAGATAATTTATTATCTATATTAGTCTATCATGATAACAGATCCTTCTATGATTGATTTATTCTTATCAAGAAAAATTACCTAGGAAATTACTTTGAAATGAGGTTTTGTCAGATTGAATTTTCTTGTTACATAAATGAAATCAAAACAATGGGAATAGAAAATCTTAAGACAAAAATATTAGTTTTACTCCATGAGTTGAAATTTATCAAAATGACTTTCAATATCACCCCACTCCCTATTCTCCTTTGCAAATTGCAATCTATCAAAAGACAATTAATTAGTTAAATATATAGGAAGTTGAAAGCACCAAAAAGGTGTGGGAAGTATATACAAACTCATCGAGGCTATGGACGCTCGCTGGAAGTGGGGTAATGTATACATGATGTAACATCCCTAGCCATCCAGGCTAGCCCATGCTACTCCATGAAACACTCTTACTAAGCTATTCCATACAAAAATTTATGTATTCTGATACAATTAAATTAAATATTGAATTATGCATGTGAACAGAGTTAAGCAGAGATAATACCAATACGCATGAAACAATATTGTAACATTCCCAACATTCTACTGGGGTAAACCACATAACATTTCCGAACTATATACAACAATTAAAGCATACAAAAACTCTACAAATATGCAGATTCATGCGGAATAACAGTAGAAATACACATGCAACATACACAAGATAAATCCATATAAAAAAAGGCATGTATAAATACATAGCATATAAATTAGCACATAATTGATACTTATCTTTGATATAATACCACCAATTGCATGTAGATCTTCCATGATCCTTTCAACCTTATACCACGCATATCAGAATTATCAACAGTGGGTCACCCCCGAGATGGGACTAAACTCCACCTGGGTAAAGAGATTCCTAGCTAGGCTGATGTATCTCAAACAGCAGGAACTACTTAGCCACGTGCCAACTCAATATAACATCCCACGGTCTCTCATTGGCCACATTCATGTCCCAGCCTAGGAAGTGTTCCCCTTCTCTTATCAATAGTCCTTTGGTTGCCCCACTTCCCTTCCAGGGCTTCAACAACAGGACGGACAGGGAGTCTCAAAGAATTGTAGCTGCAATTGGGCTCCCTCGAGAAATCAATTATCAAAAATTATATCACCTGGATAGAGTTTCTCACGGTCCTGACAACCCGCCTCTCCAATCCATGGGCCTGAGAACCTGCCTCTTCAAACCCACGGGCTTGAAAACCCACTTCTTCAATTCAGCTCTTAATTCAACCAGGTACAGGTGATGGAAGCAATGGTCCTCAAGTAAGGAACAGGTGTGCTTCTAGTGACAGGAAAGTACAAGTGATGGAAACAACAACGTTCAGGTAAGGAACGGGTGATGGAAAAAACATCTTTCAGGTAAGGAACAAGTACGCTACCAATGACAGAGAGGTATTTTGTACATCTCCAGGAGTGCATGCATGAGGGAGAGGTCGAGTGATGGATAGAATTAAGTGAATCATGAATGGGAAGAATGGTGAAAATGAATGGCAAATCCCCCACATATATGTGCATGTTCCCTTAATGACACATGGCCCTCAAGGAACTCGTTCCTCTCCACTTGTACTTCATTTCCTTCCCATAAGAACTTAGGATAACATAAGTTTTATCCATACCTTAGTCTTTAGGAATAATATTATAATATTCCTTTGGAATTAATCCTTCTATCTTAGCCCCCTTTATAGGCTCTTAGCCCCCCTTTTCCCTTCCTAGTGGAGTTTAGTCCCCATACTCTTTATTGTGGTTGGTCTACATGCAATGATGTATTTTATTAATGATATGAGTATTCACATATACAAAAATAGGCTCACTACACTTTAGAATCTAGGCTCTCTAAACTAACAATCACATAAGCCTTCTGGCCTATAATGACCTGGATCACCAGCCTATAAAACATATTCACATTTACAATTGGTGCTTGGTCTTGGGGTGTTACATTCCCCTCCCCTTATTTATGTATTGTCCTTAGTGCATTATATACCATGTACAATTAAAAATTCCTCAAACGACTCCACGCGTTTTCTAATCAAGCTTCTTATCCACCTGGTTCTCTTCTTTCAAGAACCAATTCATGTATTTATATTGTATTTGGAAATCATTTTCTCTATTCCATAGAGTTGCTTCAGGAAAGAATTCAACTCATTGTTCCATTTGACACACCCTCATTATTAAAGCTACCATGCCATAAGCACTCTTAAGTTGTCTCTTCCTTGTTGCAATCACCCTTCTAGACTCAGGTATTCCTTCACTGCTACACATTCCTTCAACGATCCATCTTGCCAAGGCTTTCACACACAAGGAGAGCTCCAACTCATTATTAGAACCCTGCCAAGGTTCTACATTTATAGGGATCTAGTGTCTTCAATAATAGTTGTTATTTCCAAGTATTCCAACTATAATAAATATTATCTCACATGTATCACCCACATACAGTTTTTATGAGAGATAATTATAAAAAAATTCATTTTAGAAATCAAATTAATTTCATAAGGAATTCAACTTTTCCCAAAATATGAAATTATATCTCATAATTTTTCATGGATGTTGCAATAGTAGGATGCAGTCTTTGTTATGGATTTCAGCAGCACCATACTGAATACCACTTTTCCTACAATGCTTCTATCTTGCATTCAGCCAACAGATTATCAGTATTTCCTATACATTATATTTTCATTGCAATATGTACCAAAACCTTACAAAGTGATCTTAGAATTGTCTACACTTTACTCCATATACACCTCAACATAATGGAGTTGTAGAAAGGATGAATAGGATGTTGATGGAAAAATCAAGGTGCATGCTCAGTGGTGTCGGGTTAGGGCAAGAATTTTGGGCAGAGGCAATGGGTATTGCATGTTACCTGGTCAACAGATCACCCTCATCAGCGTTGTATGATAAGACTCGACAAGAGGTATGGACCGGTAAGGAACCTTCTCTCACACATCTCAAGGTATTTGGTTGTGATGCATATGTTCATGTTCCAAAGGAAAACGGGAGTAAGTTAGATAAGAAGGCTGAAAAGTGTATCTTTATTGGATATAAAGATGGTCTCAAAGTTTATAAGATTTGCAACCCAGAAAATAAGAAGGTAGTGTATAGCCGAGATGTGGTATTTATAGAAATGAAGGATGTTGTTAAACAGGAGATCCTACCAAGTAAGGAAGAACCAGAGAAAATAGAGTTTGATTTAAAGGATGATGAGTCGGACTCTACAAAAGAAAAGGAATCGGAAGAAAATCCTCATACTTCAATATTGAAGAGATCGGTTCGAGAAATAAGGCTACCAGAAAGGTATACTCCATCTCATTTTCGTTCAAATTTTTCTTTGTATATTATTGATGATGATCCTAGAACTGTCAGGGAGGCAGTGGATTCAGAGGATGGAAATCTCTGGAAAAGGGCCATGGACAAATAAATGGCATCTTTGGATAAGAATGATGCTTGGGATCTAGTGGAGTTTCCAACTGGAAGAAATCCCATTGGAAGCAAATGGGTATTTAAAAAGAAGTTGAATGCAGAAGGAAAAGAGGATAAATACAAAGCTCAATTAGTAGCAAAGGGTTATTCCCAGGTTGAGACAAATTATTTTGGTGAGATTTTTTCTCCTATTGCCAAGTTAACCTCTATAATATTTATGTTATCTATTGCTAGTGCATTTGATTTTGAAGTAGAACAGATGGATGTGAAAATAGCATTCCTACATGGGGATATGGAAGAAGAAATATATATGAAGCAATCGGAAGGTTATGTTGTGAAGGGAAAGAAGGAGTTGGTATGCAAGCTGAAAAATTCCCTATATGGTTTAAAACAATCACCAAGGATGTGGTGTCAAAAATTTGATACTCATATGTTGGGACTTGGCTTCACAAGAAGTAAAGAGGATCATTGTGTGTATTTTAAATTAATTGGTGATCATTTGATTTATTTGGTCTTGTATGTGGATGGCATGTTGCTGGTAGGAAACAACAAGGAGCAGTTTGATGTATGCCATGGTATGTACTAGACCGGACATTGCACATGCAGTAGGAGTTTTGAGAAAGTATATGTCAAAACCAGGGAAGGACCTTTGGACAATAGTAAAAAGGGTTTTCAGGTATTTGTGTGGCACTTCTAGCTATGGATTTTGCTACGAACGAAGATCGGGATTGGAAAAAGTGGTGGATATACATGGCTTTGTGGATGCAGACTGGGTTGGAGATCTGGATCATAGGAGATCTACAAGTAGGTATGTGTTTAACCTGTTTGAAGGAGAAATAAGTTGAATGAGAAAAAGACAGGTTGTAGTGGCACTTTCAACTACAGAAGTTGAATACATGGCAGCCACTCATGCAAGTAAGGAAGAAGCATGGTTACAAATATTGTGTTCAGTTATTGGGTTGGTACAGCAAGCTATAAGGATAGATTGTGACAGTCAGAGTGCAATTTTTCTGGCAAAGAACCCCGCTTATCATTCAAAGACAAAGCATATTGATATTCAATAGCACTTTGTGAGAGACATGATTGAAAAAAGAAAGTATTGTTGATGAAGGTGGACACTTTGAAGAATGTTGCAGATTCATTGACAAAATCTGTGAGCATTGAGAAGTTCTCTTGGTATAGAGGATCCATGGGCATTACTGCCCTTGATTGTTGACTATGTAACCTTGTAACCCCCTATATGCAAAGAAAACAACAAGTGGGATAATTTTGGGTCTGTGTTGCGTTGGGCACGCAGGGGGGTTTAAGGGGGCGCCACTGGGCTCCCCTTAGGGGGTGCAGGGGCAGCGCCCCCAAGAAAAAAATTTCTTCCTCAAGAAACATGTCACATATTTAGGTGGTTTTTAGGCACATGGTTTCTTTGCCGATGGTTTTCTCTTTCTGGTTAAGGAATTAGGGTTGTTGACTAATCCAAGTCATTGGGTTAGGGTTTTGGATGCCACTGACTCCTATATGTATATTGTATTGTAAACAATGTAACACAATGAATGAATATAGAATATGTTGGTTTTCCCAATTTAGATTTCTAGGGGAAACATCTCTATGTAATGTTTGTATTTTCCATTGTATCTTTTATGTTCTTTTACTAAAAATATGTTTGCAATAAATATTGTACAAGTTTAAAATCTACAGTTGGTACAACAAATTATGTATCCTCTAATATATCGAGCTACATCTTCTTTCATTGTAAGCCAATATGCATACCTTTGCAAGTTAGCAACTATCTTGCCAACACCAAAATGTCCTACAACCTTGGAGGTGTGAGCCTCCTTGATAAGCTGTAATATTTCACCTTTAGGAACATAGAGATTGTCTATATTGTAGAGTAACCCATTTTGGATATGATAGTTAGCCTTGTCATTACCTTCTTCTACATGAATTTGACCTTGTAGTTATTGAAACACCTCTTTGAAGTCCTTGTCTTCTATGTATTCCACTTTATATGCATCATGAGTTAAAGGATCCATGTGAATAAGAGTTCCCAAAGTTGTAAGCTTAGATGTGGGTGGACTTGAAAGTATGTCCAACTTATTAGAAATTTCCTTCTTACACTTAATGACCAAATGAATTTTTTGAAAAAACCCCATCCATTTGTAATGTTTGGTTTGTTGTTTCTTCCTATGGGATTAAAAATACTATAGTGGATGGTGATAAATGTGTATAATGATTTTCTTTCCTATTAGATAGTGATTCCACTTCTTAATAGTGTGAACTAGGGCATATAGTTCCTTATAATATGTAAGGTAGTTCAAGACTCCCCCATGAAGCATCTCAAAATGATAGTATATTGACTTACCTCCTTGCATCAAAACTACTCCCATAGTATACCCAATTGCAGTTATCTCCACTTCAAAAGGATTTTACAAGTTTGGCAATGCAAGAAATGGTGACTGACTAATATTTCATTTTATCTCATTGAAAGCTTTATCTTGATTATTTCCCCACTGGAAAGGCTTATCGCTCATTGTTATGGTGTGGAGTGGTGAATCTATTGTTAAAAAGGATGATATGAACTTCCATAGGTATTTTGTTTCCCCAAAAAATATCCTAACTTCAATGAAATTAGTAGGAATTTTCCATTTTATGATGGCCTCCATCTTTGTGGGATCTATATTGATCTCCCCTCCACCGATCACATACCCCAAATACACCAATGAATCCTAAGAAAAATCAAACTTCTTGAGGTTATCCAGTAGCTGGTGCTTTTTTATAGTATCTAACACATGCATGAGATGTGAGATATGCTCCTCCTAGGTACATCTATAAACCAATATATCAACCAAATAAACTATAACAAATGAATATAAGTATGGGCACAATACATCATTCATCAGTCTCATAAATTTAGTTGGTGCACTAAATAAACCAAATGGCGTGACCAATCATTCATATAAAACTTGTCGTGTCTTGAAGGAAGTCTTTCAGGTGTCTTCTTCTTTGACACATACCTGATGGTATCTTGAATTGAGATCCAACTTGGTGAAGTAATTGGCATGATGCAACTATTCTAACAAATCATCGATCCTCAGAAGAGGGTATCGATTCTTGAGTGTAATCTTGTTCAAAACTATGTATTTGATACACATCCACCAAGTCCCATACTTATTGGGTACAATGATTATAGGTGACCCACAAGATGAGGTGCTTTGTCAAATAACTCCCTACTCTAGAAATTGTTGCAACTATTTATTCACTTTGTTTTCTTCTAGAATAGATTGTTTATACAACGCAATATTTGGTAATGGGGATTCAAGTAGAAATTATATCTTGTGATCCACTTCCCTCAGGTAACCCTTTAGGCCCCTAGAAAAATCCTTTGTATGCATGTATCAACTCCTCCAACTGTTGTTTCTACCATTTAGTACACCCCTCTAGGGATTCCTTTATTCTTATTGATTCATCACCAAGTTTATTCTCTCATAAGAAAATAATACTTCTTACTTGAACTAATCAAATTTTTTTCTTGGTTGGAACTTACAAGTAAAATATTTGATTTACCTTTATGTGCATTGATGATGAAATACTCCCCATCCTTGATAAAACAGTACTAGTTTTCTCTCCTCGTGAATATTTCATCCCTCATATACATGCAGGGGATTCCAAACACTACTCCCAGTTGCAGCAGTTGCAGTTGCACTCCCTCTCCAAACTTGCACACCACTAGTCTTATGCAATTGAGTGAGTGAGTGTCAAATGAGCTCTATCACCCTCTATTTATACTGCTTTGCCTCACTTGATTGGGTCGATTCTCTTTCTAGAAGCTAATAACTCAATATTAAATATTATCTTGAGTCGACTTGTCTTCTAGGGTTATTATCCAATGTTTTAGGGTTTCTCTTGCTTCCTCGAATATTCTAGTCTCGTCAAAGGTTACACGTAGAGGTTAATACCTCCCGCAACTACCATAATATCAACTATCCCTCCTAGCTAGGGAGGTATTAAAATCAATGGTCTTGAGCACAAGCAGACCATTCAACCGATAGCACCATCATACCCACACAAGCTATCTCATGATCATGTAGATAAACTCACAAGAAACATCATCACTATCAATATCATCTGATAGCATCAACTGCATCATCCCTCGAAGCCATACTCCATCTGAGTAATCGGGCATGATGTTGAATAAGTCACTCACTCCATGGAGTGATACAAGGACCGTTCTTCTAATCCAAACATATGTCCTAGAAGAATGATTGTCCCAACAGATGTTTAAAGCTACGCCATGGGCTACAAAGACCATTCCTACAAGAATGTCAATCTAGGACTATTTTCTAATCGGGTCATATGTACCATAGAGATCCATCTCTACCTATATGCCTTAGAAAATATCGGTCCTGAACCATTTTCCTAATCGGGCCACAATATGTGCCTTAGGAAAATACCAGTCCATGACATGTCAAAAAACTGTCAACCTGGACCATTCTCCATAGAGAGAATGCATGTCCACCAACAATCTATTTTTTCTAGAGCATTCTCTGCCTGGAGAATGTCTATCCACAAGCACACTGACTATCCATCTAGCTTGCAATCAACTCCAACACTAGTGGTAGTCACTCAGATAGTAGCATATTGTTGCTATAATTCCATCCAATAGATCACAAGTTTGTCTATCCATAGTAGTATACAACTACTATCCAGTGGTACACAACCAGTCCTAGTAGCACATCGCTACTTACCAGTGACACACAGTCACTACCAGTGGATCACATCCACCACAGTAGAATACAACTATTGTCTAGAGACAACAATCTCCACAACAATCATATCATATGATATCAACCTTCATAAATAATGTCATGATACAAATTGAGTCATCTGGGCCATTCTTCCACTCACATTTGTGAGTGCTGGAAGAGCATCTTCCCTCAGAAAGTAAAACTTTAACCATGGGATATCTGGTCTATTCTTCCCAAACATAGAAGAATAATTGTCTCTGATTTCTGATCCTGGACCATTCACCTAACTGGGTCATTCCTCCATCACTAATCATAGTGCAACCTGGATAAAATGAGTCTTCCCTAGGGAATGCATGTCCTTGATTGTTGAACCTAGAACATTCGCCTAACTGGGCCATTCCTCCGATACTAATCATAGTGCAAGCTGGAGAGAATGATTCTTCCCAAGGGAATGATTGTTTGGACCATTTCCTACGGAAATAACTATCCTGTACCAACCTCCAAAATGGACCATTTTTTGAAACTTCTCACAACTCTGAACTTCGAAAGAATGACTGCGCAGAAAGGCGGACCATTCCACTAGACCACTACTCAAAGTGACTTCCAAGAAGAATGATTGTCATAGACCATTACCCCACACTCGCCAAAAGGGGAATCGATGTCTATGGTACATCAACAATGTATCGGACCATTTTCATTACAAAAATGATTGTCTGATCTAGACCATTTTCTGAACTGGAAAATGATTGTCCGTCAGAAATATTGAACCACTTTCTGGACTAGAAAGGAACTGCCCAACCTGGACCATTTTCCGAACTGTAAAATGATTGTTAATAAATCAATAACATATCATTGTTCCCTCCCAACCTGGGAGTAATCATTTCCTTTTTCAATAAGGAAGTCGTCTCCACGAGCCCCGGCTTGTCCCTTAAGTACGCAAACTTTTCATCTTGGATAGAGGCTTTATCAAAATATATGTTATCTGCTCATCTGTGGAGATATACTGGAGAACCACTTCTCCCCTCTAGACTTTATCATAGAAAATATAATGCTTGATCTCAATGTGCTTTGACCTATCATGGAACACCAGGTTCTCTAAAAGCTTCACACAACTATGATCATCACAATATATCACAGTTGAATTTAGCACCTAATCATACAGTCCAAAAACCAACTTACAGAGCCACACTTCTTTTGTACAAGCATCACAAGCTGAAATATACTTTGCTTCTGCAGTGTTGAGTGCAACAGACCTATGTTTCCTGTTAGCCAATGACATTGTGGAAAATCTCAAACTCAAACATATCCAAGTAACACTTCTTTTGTCATCTGCACTCCCTGCCCAATCCATGCAATTGTATATCATAACTCAAATGTCCCACAAGGAAAATATCTGGCTGAGTATGCTCCAAATAAATTAACAATACAATCAATTGTCGATACAGAGATGGGTCTACTAGATCAGAGTCTCTTAGCTTCTTCATATCTTTCATCATGGGATTTTTCCATGGATTTGCAATCCATCATCCCGAACTTTTGAAGAACCATTTCAATATACTTCCTCTGTCATAGGAATTTTTCACCACGCTTATGTTGTACATGAGAGGCTCTGCACCAAGTTTTCTTGAATCCATACAAGGTATTCTTCCATCTTCATACAAGGGTCTCTTTCTGGTATACCTCAAAACCTTGAGGTTGCTCTACATACGCTTCTTCTTCAATTAATTTGTTGAGAAATCAAGTCTTTGCATTTGTATGATGTAAAATACAACCCATGGATATTGCAGGAGATATAATGGATCAGGTAGAGGTATGTCTGGTTACTGTAACAAGCTAGCATCATAGTCTTCTCCCTCCTTCTGGGAGAACTGATCCGGATTATTTTCGGCACGAAATGAGAGCGGAGATATAATAAAGAAATGCACAGAGATATTGCAGATATTCAATAATATAACAGAAATGTATCAGATATGCAACCATAAACACAGATATACAGTAATACACGATTTCTATTGATCAAAGAAATGTATAGAGACTGCAAAAATATAGAGTGAAAGACTCGCTAGAATGGTGGCAGCTTATCTCGGAGAAGAGATGTGACGGATACTCGCATTCGCAAGAAGATGATTACAATGAGGCTCTGAAGGCCTTTTTACAATAAACAGGAATGCCAAAAACCCTAGACATCCAAAAACATAACCCTAGGAGATGAAGCGCCAAAAGTCATGTGGGCCCCGTTTGGGTAAGTTAGTACATCAACTTCTCGAGGTTGTAACTTTTGCATACGATCTTCGTTTTAGGCGTATGATAGCTCGTTGGAAAGGTATCATAGAGGAGATTCATTTTGGGGGCTCAATAATACCTTTGAATATCTTTGAGAACCTTGATATTGAAAAACCTTCATTTAGGCCCTCAAAATGGCCCCAGAAGTTAAAACCTGCTAAAAATAGTAAATTGCCAAAATTGTCAGAAAATTGTTTTGAGCCATTCGAAAAAGATTGGTGGCCACCGATACCCACCTGGATCAATCCTCCCTCTTTAGGAAGCAATGGTCTCCATTGCGTTGAGTTCCCGGGGGAGAGGGAAAAGCGCTTGTCGGATCTGCATCTGGGTGAGTTGCTTGTATTGTCGGAGATGTCGCGCTGCCCAGTTTGTGGAAGTTTGTCACGAACCTGTTGAGGCTAAGGTCATCCAACAAGTCGAGCTACATGAGAGGACGATGTGCAGAAGGAATCTTTGTGATTTTCTGCAACCTTGTCGACTTGCTTCTGTTTGATAGAAGGTGCTTGGGGCGAGACTGTAGTGGTTGCAGTGTCCTTCTATTCTCCTTTTGAACAGATTGTGAAGAAGCTAAATTTTGCAGTATGAGATACTACCTTGCGACACTTTTTAGGTGGAACAGTAGTTGGAACTACCTCTGGTATTTTGTAGAGATGACCCCCCAGAGAAACAATGACACTGTGGGGTCGAGACTCATAGATAGCATGGCGCTTCCACATATATGGTTGGCCCAAGAGAACATCACAGACATCCAGTGGGGAAAAATCACATAGTACCTCATCCTTGAAGGGTTGGATGTTGTATGACAATCGACATTGTTGGCTGACATGGAGATCTCATCCTTGGCGAAGCCACCCAATGTTGTATGGTTGCGGGTGTGGTGTTGTCGACAATCCCAACAGTTTGACGACCTCTGCTGAGATGAGGTTCTTATGGCTTACGCTATCAACAATAAAATGCAGTAGGGTCCCCTTCACCCACATATATGAATGAAAAAGGTGCTCCCCCTCTTCAGGATCTGTTGGTTCTTCTGGTTGAATTGTTGCAGTCGTGACAATAGCAGTGGGGTCCACGTCAATGATCTATCCTTTACCATTATTTTCAGAATCAGATTCTGAATCAAGGTTCGGCGCTTTGTCTTTGATCTCGGCCACTAATGACTGTTTTGAGAGACATTCATCGGTGTTGTGCCAGGGGATTTTGTGGAACTCGCACCATTTTCCGGTGTCCTTCTTTGTCTTCCCATGACCCTTCTTTTCTTGTGTCTTGGGATGGTTTTTGGGAGACTGTTTGTTAGGGTCGTCTCTGTCATACTTCGATTGTTGCATATTTGCATACCCAAACTCCCGTTTGTTCTGGTGCTTAAATTTCTGCTCGATTTTAACAGCATATCGATAAGAAGCACCGAGTGATGAGATGTCCAGAAAATCCATTTCAATCTGGATGTATCTATGTAGAGCCCCACGATATTTCAGAACCAAATGTAGCTTGGAGTCTTTGATACCCAACTTGGTGTGTAAGGTATGGAAGGTATTGGTGAACTCTAGAACTGCTTGGCCCCTCTCTTTCCGCAGTGTGGTCCATCTCATTTACTGGTCCTCATAGTTTCCAACAGGGTAATATTGTTCCTTTACCGCATCCACAAAAAAATCCCAAG
>SNQJ01S0041961.1:23136-42640 GCA_010110895.2 Picea sitchensis
AGTTTCATTTAGTTTTTGTTTAATTCTTGTTAATAGCTTTATTGTTTTCTTTCTAACCTTTTACCATACAGCTGTCATGCCCAGCAGAGCCCAACTGGGCATGTAAGCACTCACTTTTTGCTCACACAGCGACGAGAAGAGTGAAAACACCAAGCACAATGCAAGGTAAGCATTTGGGGGTCAAAACCAAATAACAAAAAAGCACACAAAAGTAGCACACAAGAATATGATACAATAAAAATACAAGAACTCATGAAAAGATGACCTAAGCATAGTACTTCTTTAAGTAAAGCCCATTTCTAGGCTCACTCAAAGGAATGCCATCATCCACTAACTCATAATCTCCCTTCTCCAACACTCGTTTGACAATATAAGGGCCTCACCACATAGCCTCGAATTTTTTGGATCCTAATAAATCACGATCCTATTCGTAGAGGAGAACTAGATCACCTTCAGAGAAAACACATGGTTTGGCATGCTTTTCGTATTGGGCTTTGACGTGTTTTTTCTGTGTTTCAATAACCAGGGTGGCATCACGATGGGTTTCATCTAATTGTGTCAGGTACAATAGACGTTCCTCTTTGGCATAGGTGTTGGGGAGAGGTTCAATGACTAGCCTCAAATATGGTATCTCACATTCAATCATCAAGACAACTTCGATACCATAAACTAATTATAAAGGTGTAAATCCTATGGCAGACTTCACGAATGTTCGATAGGCCCATAATACTGAAAACAACATCATGTGCCAACTTGTCTTGTGAATTCCTATTATCCGTCAAAGCATATTAATATGAAATTTTCTTATCACTTCAACCTAGCCATTGGCCTGCGGATAATAGGGGGTTGAGTTCTCATGTCGAATACCCAAGTTTTCGGTAAGTTTGGACATCATGAAATTTCAAAAATGGCTACCGTGATCAGTAACGATAGCTTGCAGGATTCCAAATCGAGTGATGATATGATTGAATATGAACAAGGCTGCAGTATTTTCGATGTTATCGAATGTAGGCATCACCTCGGCCCATTTCGTGAAATAATCCACGACTACGATGATGTATCCATGCTTCCCGGCCGAGTGAGGGTTACATGTCATGAAGTCAATGCCCCATTTTGTGAAAGGACCAACAAAAACTATAGGGTGTAAAGGAGCGAGATGATATATTATCTTTTCATTGTACGTTTGACAAACATGGCATTTCTGGACGACAATAATACAATCTTTAAATAAAGAAGGCCAAAAATATCCAACTCGTAAGATCTTTTGGGTAGTGGAATACCCAGACATATCACCGCCACATGCTCCAGATTGGCAGTCATTCAAAACCTTCTCAGCCTCATCGTAGGTGAGACATCGTCGAAAAATGGAGTCAACACCACAGTGATAAAGAGTGTCACAATAATTAGGTATTGGTGAGCTTGGTACCGTATACGACGACAGTCGGTACTAGAAAGTTTGGGTCGAAAAGTTTGAGTTTGGAGATAGATAATGATACCTCCATACCAAATGTAATCAGAACTGATCAAAAAAATGGATTCATCAGGTAAAGAATCCTCTGCCACATTTTCAATCTTAGTGGAGGGAAGGTCACATATCAGTTCGGCGAAAACTAAATATTTCTTAGACTTAGCGCATTCAAACTCTAAGTCGAACTCCTAGAAAATTGCTATCCATTTGGAGTACTTTCCCCCCTAGAAATTGGCGCGTAAGGATATGTTGCATAGGGTTGCAATCGAAAATAATAATGGTCCTGCGTAATAGGATATAATGACAAAAACGTTGGACAGCTTGAACAACTACCAAGGCCAGTTTCTCCACATGTAGGTATTTGGCTTCCTTGGTCGTGAGACTCCGACTCAAATAGTAAATTATATGTGAATCATGCGAATCATCTTCTTGGACTAAAATGATGGAAATGGTAGAGTCTAAAGCAGCGAGGTAAAGGAAATAGTCTTGACTATACTCTGGCGGGAAAAGAAATGGTGTATGGGTTAAGGCAAGTTTCAAAGCTTCGAAGGCTTTGTTGGTAGTATCTTCCCACGCGAAATCATAACCTTTCTTCAACAGTCGAGTAAATCCTAGCGTTAACTTAGCGTAATTGGGAATGAATCGATGCAAAACGTTTTCCTTCCCTTGAAAAATTTGAAGCTAGCATAATGTGAAGGAGGAGGTAGATTAAGGATAGCCTCAACCTTCAAAGGATCAACCCTAATTCCATGTAGTGACACAATAAAACCAAGGAGTCGGCCGGACTACACAAAAAAAACACATTTGTGTGGGTTCAAACGTATATGATAGAAACGACAGCGAAGAAAAATGGCTCGGAGGTGTGTCGGGTGCTCTTGGCGACGCATGGAGTGCGTCGGTAGATCATCTAGATATGGTTGTACGTTGTGCTTGATATCGTGAAAAGCATAAGACATGGAACGTTGAAAAGTCGCACCAGCATTCTTCAAACCGAAAGGCAGGTTTTGGTAGGCAAAGGTACCCCAAAGACAAATGAAATAAATTTTTTGTTGATCCACGGGAAAAACATTAATCTGATTATAGCCGTAGAAACCATCCATTAAAGAGAATATTTCACTCCCGGCGCAATCATCGATGATCTAGTCAATGAAGGGGGTTGGATAATTTTCCTTAGGAAAAGATTTATTGATATCCCTATAATCCACACATACACAGATTGTTCCTTGTTTCTTATTGACCGAAACTAGATTGGATACCCAATCGGTTAAAGCCACAGGATAAATAAATCTAGCTTTAAGAAGTTTCTCAACCTCAAGCTTGATAGCAATGGCTTTATGACGGTGGACCGAGTGAAGTATCTGTCAAACGAATTTGGCGTCTGGGTATGTCTTAATTTCGTGCACAATGATATCGGGGTCAATACCTGGCATCTCTTCATAGCTCCATGCGAAAACGTCACGAAATTCTTGAAAAAGGGATTTATAAGTGATGACTTCATTGGTGGAACACGAAGCTCCGATGTGAACATTTTCGATAACTCCAGGTTTAATGGATATGTCAAGAGGAATGGTGGGTGAAATGTTACTCAAGTTTCCTTCATATAGCACATCGTGTGTGGACTCGGGAACAGAGGAAATAATGACAATGGTCAATGGAGTCGAAATCCTTTAGTAACTCTCTAAGGTGTGTTGTTCTAGGAAAAGAATGGAACGATGATGTCCATCATCCCAGGGGGTATCTTCCATAGACATAACTGACATAATCATCTCATCCATAGGAAATATCACATGAAATGTATCGGGATATGAATCACAAAGAGAGGGAGTGGAAGGGGTTGCCGATTGAATGGCTTGATAAGCGGACTCAACTAGACTTAAGGGAATTTTTTCTCCATAACGAAGACAATCACCAGGGTAAGGTACTATCCATGGGTCATGGGATGCGGGGTTTTCACGAACAGAGGTGGAAATCATGTTGATCAAGGTGCCAAAAGGAGGTGGAATATCGGGTGGTGCGATTGGGAATGTACCCATCAAAGTTGAATCTTTTAGAAGACCCACACCGATATTCTCATACCCAGGAGGTGTCTTGGAAATAAAGGGTACGTTGCTAGTATGCGAATCAGTGTTAAAAAAGGCCAGCTGGTCTATGGTAATGAATTTTCCTTGTTGTGGGAAACGTACTACACAGAAAAGGGTAGACACAACTGCATGCATGGAATCAATCCAGCTACGGCCAAGTAAGAGGTTATAATCAAGAGGCGCATCAAAAACCTCAACCTCGACATTGACCAATTTGCCTTCCAACGTAATAGACAATGAGGGAAGTAAACCATAGGGTTTAAAACTAGATCCATTGAAGGCCTTAAGTGTATTATGTGATTCGATGAGAGGAGGAGAGCCAATGGATTTCCAACAAGTAATAGACATAACGCACATTGAGGCACCCTCATCAATAATGATTATATAGATATTCTTGTTCTCAACAACAACTTGGATATGAAATGCTAACTGAGGAGGTAGCCTTGGAATGTGATCTTCCAGGTCAAATATTATCAAATTCGTATCTGAGGGATAAATTCCACCAATGGCCTTTAAGAGTGCCTTCCATTGAGCGGGGCAAATTTGAAGGAATTCGAGAATTGACATCATAGAGGGTGCTTGCGTAAGATCTTCTACAATACTGTAGTTTTGAGCATCACGTGCATGAGGATTGAAGGAATACTTTCAAACAATGCCCTTTGGAGGAGGGTAGAGAACTGTATCGAGACCCAGCCGTTCGATATGAAGAAGACCATTCAAAGGTGAAGCTGAGGGAGGTGGTTGAACCAACAAAGGTGGTATATCATCAACTTTATCCTTTGAAGGAGAATAATATTTGGCCTGAGTTGAGATTGCAATGTCATTCTTTTTAGAATCACTAGTACACATAAGGACATACGAAGTGGTGGAAAGAGAAGGCTGTTCATGGATGACCAATTGGGATTGCTATTGAGAAGGGAAGGGTTGAGAAAAAACGACAGGTGTAGGAGGTTTCTTGGTCCCTTGAAGGAACTTAGTGACCTCAACACATCTTGGACAATCCTTCATGTAGTGATCATCACCACAGATAAGGCAAGGATATCGAGGTTTGTGTTTATCCTTATAATCAACAAGTTGTGTCTTGATCTTATCGGATTACGGATTATTATTTTTATCCTCCTTGTTCTTACCCTTTCCTTTTTTAAATTTATTTTTACCAACAGGGGTAGATTGAACAACATTAACTTTCGAAGTTTTACCAATGGAAGAAGTAGGAGTTGGAGCAGTTTGAACATTAGAAGCATTATATTTGGGATTGGTGTGAGAGTCAGGTGTGGAATGGGGTTGAGAATGGAAAGTACCAATCACACCATCAACAACATGAGAATTTGTTGGGGTTGTTGAGGTAGATGTGGTAGAAGGATGAGGAGAGTCAGGGATTAAGTCGTAAAGTGTGCTCGTTTGTGAGTAAACGAGATCTAGATACTGAGCAAGAATAATTGCCTGCTCTTCAGTGACAACTCCAATATCACGGGCAATTTTATTAATGAATGATTTGGTGAACCATTCGGCCAATAACTAGTCAAGAAGATCGATTTTGATCAAACGTCGTCTTCTTCTCCACTCATGGATGTGATCGAAAATATGAGTGGTCGGAGATTGCTTAAAGGAACTCAAAATATCGTTTCTTGTATCGTAACGAATTGGCAATTGGTAAAGTGTGAGGAAAGTCATGCCTAGGGTATTAAAGTCGTTAAAGAAGCATCATGGTAATTCTATGTACCACTTTATGGCCGAACCTGTGAGGGTTCGTTGGAAGATTCGTAACCGAATGGATTCATCCATCAATGAGTTGGATGAACACCAAAGGTGAAAAGACATAACATGATTGTTTGGGTCTTCTCTCAGTTTACCATCAAATTTGGGAATGTCGGACGGTAACTTGGCTGGTATGACGGGCCAATGGGGAGAATGTAAGATAGGATCATTCAAGATCCTAGACAAGTCAGGTAAATCCAAAGTGGCTAAAAAATGCAACTATCGATTCACTTGAGGATACTGGTGACTTTGAGGAGGAAGTCTCATTGGTATACCAGTAGGACCATAAGAAGTCTACACGTAAGAGGAATGTCCTAACAGATTTTGTCGTGGAGGATTTGGAGGCATGTAGCCCATAGGGTTGGGTTGATTAGAGATTCTCCCTTGAAAAGGGACACTAGAATGAACATTCGAACCCCAAGCGGGATTTAAAGAACCTGGATAAGGCTGGCCAAAACTAGGGGGCACAAAAGAGTTAACTTGAGGATGTTTCCCCCTAGATGATTGTGGATTTCCTTGGGAGAGAAGGTTCCAAAATTGAGCTAGCGATCCTAGTATATTATGTCCATATGGTGGATTATAACCTCCAACTGGGGGTTGTCCTCCAAGAGAAGGTTGTGCCCCAATTTGAGTTTGACCCCCAAATTGAGGTTGCCCCCCAGTGTTAGATTTCCCTCTAATGTGAATCTGATAACCATAAGTGAATGATTGAGTGGTGCCTCCAATTGGATTGGAGCCACTAGGGCTAGATCCTCCAAGAAAAGGCAGATAAGACCCTTCAGAGAGGACCTGGGAAGGTGTCGGAACAAATCCTGCAACAACATTATACCCAGAAGGAACAAAAAGTCCAGAAACTCTAAATGGAACCTAGGTAGGGATGGGGATAGAAGTATTCAAAGCATGATACCCAGGAGGAAGTGACAAGATAGGTCTAGATGAAAATGGTGTACTAATGGGAGCTTGTGTAACCACCACATTCCTAGTTGGAATAGTCGTAGAGTGTGGGACCATAGTAGAATGGGCCATCTGGAGAGAAAAAGTCAATCTAGGACCAACTGACTGCGTGTCTAGAATGACGGTAATATTTCTAGTTGTACCAGCAAAATGATCTAAAGGTATCGTGTAGGTAACATATATTTTGTTCAATTGTGATACGACAGGTGGATCAGGATCCTCCCCCAAATTTCCATAAAGGTCCTGCACCTTGCGGGACGGGTTTCCAAATATGTTAGTATACCAAAGGGGATTCCCGACTCCAGGGCCTGAATGGGGTCTGGTTGGTATTCCATAAGTTTCAACAACAAGATCTCTTGATGAATTCATCCAGAGAATACGTCTCTCATATCTAGGAGGATGCGGAAAGCCTCTAAAGAATTGGAAATAAGTCGGAGATTTTCTAAAGAGTCAGTTCTTTCCACCTATGGAGTTATAGTGTCTTGGATCGCTCTCCACTCGGAAGATCCCTCCGGTGAATTAGGAGACAAAGGTTGGTAACCTTCCAGATATTCCAAGGGTAGTCCTTGCATCCTACGTGAATGACGTGGAGGGTCAATGTTGGCCAAACCAAATATTTTACCGAAACAATCTATGGCCAACGATGGAAACAAACAACACTCGGTAATAAAATCTAGAAATGAAACCAAGAAAAAAAAACTTCTTATTTCGATGTCACTAGTTGGTGATGAAATCCAATGTCATGAAGTCAAGACAAGAAGGGGATAAAATAGAGAGGGTGGAAAATTTACGTTGACGACCTACTTAACGAACTTACACCCTGGTGCAAGCTCCCACACATAATCATGGGTATACCCTCCAAGGATCCTGAGTGAGTCTGGCCAATGTCAATTCCAGGTATAGTGAATACTTTCCCCTCTAAAGTCACCTCATGTAAAACCCTAAAGAGATAGGCGACTAAGGTTACCAAGAACAACAATGATTCCTGGGGAAACACTCAATAGTCCGATCCACGTGTAAATGCAGGGTATCTAGCCTGAAATCAACTTGAGAGGATTATACTCATCATTGTGGGTATACCTTCAAGCAACTCCCATAATACGCACAATCTCTACACCAAGACTAGAAAAGCATGGTGAGTAACTCTGCCAGTCTTAATGCGACCTCAGGTTTGACCCTTGTGTGAGAAGGGCTTCCCAGGACAAAATGTTGCAAATGGATTTGAACACTCTCTATCACAATATGCTATTTTGTTTTTTATGCTTTGGAGAGTGTGTCTCATAGCCTATTCCAAAGCGTTAGCCTAGCTAATGTTGGTGTAAAAGACCCCTAGAAAATAAAAGTTACTAATTAATTTTTAGATTACACAATATTTTAGAGGTTGTTGTTTACTCAAGAGGGAGATGGAAATGAAACCAATGTTTTATGAGACCTTGACCCAATAATATGCAAAAAGATATGAATGATGCAATCTTTCACTTTAATGAACTCTAATTACAGTAGGGAGAAAGTATTTTTCCGGAATCAGGAAAGCTACGAAATGTAATTTATTTTTCTTGAATGAACTACAATTCCAAACAATCATAAGCAATGAAATTTCCCAATTTGTTCTCTTTAACAGTTTTGAATGCAAATATTTTCTCTATGAATGATTACTTAAAAAGAATAAATGACTTTAATTCTTCGTTTCCGGAACCAGATTTGAAGTATACTGAAGAAAGGAAATGTAATCAAAGATAATAGGTAGACCCAACAAAATACCCAAATCAAACTTTCAATGAAGATTAAAAAAAAGATGACAAGAAAGTGTTTTCAAAAATGCAAATGAAAATGAATTTCCAATCAATAAGCAATCCAGAAAATGCAAAAACAATCCAAAACTTCACTCAAATGAAAGACTTTTAATCAATCAAGCACTCAGATTCAAAATAAGAGATTATATCCTTGTTGATAAAAATCAAGAAGCAAAAACTTATAGAATGATAAAGAAGGGTTTTCAATCTTTGAAAACCAATCAACAACAAGTCTCAAACTTGGAAATCAGTCAGATACTAGCATCAAAAGTTATTCCCAGATGATCCAAGCAAAACTGAGCATCAGAAGACAAAAAGACCCAATCGAAAAAAAATTACAGGAAACATTGCAGCCCAGCAGTAGGGTACAGTGCGATGATTAAAGGGTTATGCAGGCTAGCTATGGGGTAGGGTGTAGAAATTCCTCACTGGTCTAAACAGTTAGGGTGCAACGATCTAAGTTTTTTGCATGCTTCATATAGGATACAGTGCAGAAATGCCTGTAAACAAAAGAAAATTGGAAAAAGGGCAAAGAATCTAAATGAACTTTTAGGTTCAAAGAGTCTGGATGGATCCCTTACAGACTCAGAGATGGAATTAAAATGAAAATAGGTAGGCTAAGGGAAAATGGACAGCAAAAAACCAAAAACAGGTTTTATCCCCAGTTGAGTCGCCAATTTTGTTATTGGATTTATTGGTAAATGTGGACATAAACTAATCTCCCTAGATCCACTTAGATCTAGAACAAAACAAGACAAGGCATGAATCTTTCCCTAAGTTATAATCATTGAATCTACTATCAAACAAAATATGATTGACCTACCTTTAAATATATCTTCCTTATGTCTTTGTTGTCCCTTATTTGCTCCGGTGCTCTTGTGACATTGATCCTGCAATGAAACACAAACCAACCAAAGTGAAATAAACAATGGTATATTCAATGACAACCTATGCATGTGATCAAGGAGTCATGCAATAAAATGAGAATGATTTTATGCGAAAGAAACATGCCACTGTATCATATTAAGTAAAAGTGGAAGATACAACCAAACCGCCTTGATGTTGTAAGGTTCCCTTTTAGCATCCCTTTTCTCTAACACACACACTTACTCCAAGATTGCATGAAGATAATCCACAATAACTTGATGGACTGAAATAAATCCCTCAAGCATCAGTAGTAGAATTCCTCACACAATTCTTAGCCTATTCAACCTTAATCATTCCTTGCTTGATTTTTTCTTAATGGTTCATGCTTAGACTTTTCCATGAGAAATCCATCATTATATAGGAGAAAGAGATATGGTTAAAGAGATTAGGATGATCCCACCAAATCAGAGAGGTGAGTAGGATCCCAACCATACAGATGCCACCTCATATTCTAGAAGATTCCTTCTAGAACTTTTGTGAACTTCATATTTTTCTCAGTCTTCAAACACCATCGCACCCTGGCTATATAGAAGCCTATGGAAACTCCGTAGAATAGGTTCAATGCAGACTATGGCATTCAGGAATTTCTGCACTATACCTTAAGGATGACCTGCAACGGCCTCCTAAAAACAAGTTTTTTAGAAGAGGAAGCAAGTTACTTTTCTCATGAGGAAAGGTCCTTTTGGAAGCCTAAACACATGTTGTAGAAACATCACCAGGGTGACCAAAATAATGTGTAACATGGGTGGATTAAAAGAAGACATTAAACATGAACTTTTCTTAAGAAAACCTACAATTATTATGAAAGCCATGCAAAATGCTCGTCATATTCATGCCAAAAATAAGGCTACACACACGTATAGTGTTGGAGGAAGAGATCATTTTGGGGGTCATAATACAACCATATCTCAACCAACAAGGTTGACACCTCATCAAATGGATGAAAGTAGAGCAAAAGGACTATGTTTCAATTGTGATATCAAGTACAGTAAATGGCATAAATGTGGTGAGAAGAAATTATTCTACATAGACTGTGAAGAGGAAGAAGATAGTGTACCTAAACCAACAAGGTTGACACCTCAACAAATGGATGAAAGAAGAGAAACAATACTATGTTTTGATTGTGACAACAAGTATAGTAAGGGGCATAAATGCGGTGAGAAGAAATTATTCTACATAGACTGTGAAGAGGAAGAAGATCAAGAATTGGAACCATCACAAGACCCAAATATAGAAGAGACTACTCCAACAATATCTTGTCATGATTTTTCCAGAATCGCTACTCCACAAACCCTCAAGATACAAGGATACATCAAAAAGAAAAAGGTAACAATATTGATTGTTTCAAGTAGCACCCATAATTTCATCAATTAAAAATTAGCAAAAGATCTCAATTGTTTTCTATATCCTGCAACAAAGTTTCAAGTAATTGTTGCAAATGGAGGTACAACTAATTGTTCTGGGAAATGCCATAGTATTAATCTCAACATGGGGGAGTATTTTCTTGATAGACCCATGATTTCCATCCAAATGGGGGGTGTTGATGTTGTATTAGGGGTCCAATGGTTGCAATCACTGGGAATAGTGGCCTTTGATTTTCAAAATATTTTTATGAGATTTTCCTCAAATGGAAAGGAAATTGAGCTTAGAGGTATCCAAGGGAAACCCTCTAAAGTGATAAGCTCTAATAACATGGAAAAATTACTTAAAAAGGGACACCAAGGTGTAATTGCACAATTGTGCTCACGTGATGTTCAAACATCTATAGCCCCAGCTCCATCATATCTCCAAATAATTATCATCAATCATTCCAAGGTATTTGGTGAAATGCATAAGGGTCTTCCACCTACTCGAGACCATGACCATGCTATTCATTTGCATCCAGGAAGTGTACCACCTAACATTAGGCCTTACAGGTATCCATATGTACAAAAAGTAAGATTAAACACATGATCCATGAAATGTTAGAAGTTGGCATCATTCAACATAGCCAAAGTCCTTTCTCTTCACCAGTCGTGTTGGTTACAAAAAAATATGGCGCATGGTGTATGTGTCTAGATTATAGACAACTCAACAAAATTACCATCAAAGATAAGTTTTCTATCCCTGTCATTGATGAATTATTACATGAATTACATGGAGAAAAGTTATTTACTAAGATGGATCTTCATTCGGGATATCATCAAATCAGAATGAGACAGGAAGACATTCCTAAAACATCTTTTAGAACACATGAAGGTCATTATGAATTTTTGGTTATGCCATTTGGACTGACTAATTCACCTTCAACATTTCAAATCTTGATGAATTCTATTTTCAAGCCCTTCCTTAGAAAATTTGTGTTAGTATTTTTGATGACATACTAATCTACAACAAATCTTGGGAAGAGAATGTACACCATATTGACAGAGTATTACAACTATTGGAAGAGAAAGAACTTTATGCAAAGCCTTCCAAGTGTTCCTTTGGGGTTTAAGAATTGGAATATTTGGGTCATATTGTATCTCATGAAGGTGTGAAAGTGGATCCTAACAAAATTAAAGCTATAAGGTAATGGCCAATTCCAAGAACCTTGAAGAAACTTAGTGGATTCTTAGGATTTACAGGCTATTACCATACGCTTTTCAAAAACTATGGTCAAATAGCATCATCTCTAACAACATTATTAAAGAATGAAGCATTTTCTTGGATAGAAGAAGCAACCAAATCTTTTGAAAAACTTAAGGAGGATATGTGTACAACTCTCGTATTGACCACACCTAACTTCACAAAAACATTTATTGTGGAGTGTGATGCCTCATGCCATGGAATTGGTGTAGTTTTAATGCCGGAAGGAAGGCCCCTTGCCTTTGAAAGTAGAAAACTTAAAGGAAAAAAATTAGTCAAACCCATTTATGAAAAATAAATGTTGGCCATACTACATGCAGTTCATAAATTGCGCCTCTACCTAGTAGGAAGACACTTCAAGGTAAAAATAGATCATGACAGTTTGAAGTACTTTTTGGAGCAACGATTATCTTCAAAAGAGCAACAAAAATGGGTTATAAAGATTTTGGGTTATGACTTTGAAATTATATATAAAAAAGGAAAACATAATGTTGAGGTAGATGCCCTTTCTAGAAAAGAACAATAAACAAAAGGTTCACTATGTGTTATTTCTAGTCCGCAATCGAATTGGGTGGAAGAAGAAAGGATAGAATGAATCAAGATCAAGAGGTATGCAAGATCATTCAAATACTACATGAAGACCCCAGTTCAGTAGAAACGTTTTTATGGAAGCATGATTTGCTATGGTATCATGATCACCTATACTTATGTAAGAATTCCCAACTCAAACACAAGATCCTTCTGGAATTGCACACTTCTCCTATAGGGGGACATTCAGGATTGTTGAAAACATACCACAGGGTCAAGAGGGATTTTTTCTGGGAAGGTCTTAAAAATGATATTCAAAAGTTTGTGTTGGAATGTCTAGTCTTCCAACAAAATAAAGGAGAGATAATCAAGACTTCGGGTCTTCTACAACCATTAGCTATACCAAGCCAACGTTGGGAAGAAGTTTCCATGGATTTTATTACAAGTTTACCAAAATCAGAAGGAAAGACCTTCATCATGGTAGTAGTGGATCGACTAACAAAGTATGCCCATTTTTTATCTCTTTATCATCCTTTTAAAGAAAGAACAGTAGCAACAACATTCATGGAAACAGTTCAAAAAATACATGGAATCCCAAAGATTATTGTAAGTGACAGAGACCCAACTTTCACGGGAAATTTTTGGACTGAATTATTTTTTTGTTTTGGTACTCAATTGGCTCATAGCTCATCTTACCACCCTCAATCTGATGGGAAAACTGATATTGTGAATAAATGTCTAGAAGGATATATTTGTTGCTTTGCATCTTATAAATAGACACAATGGGTCAAGTGGTTGCCCTTAGCGGAATGGTGGTACAACACATCCTTCCATACTTCATCAAAAATGTCCCCATTTCTGGAAATTTATGGATATCATCCTCCCTCCATCACATCACCCTTGAAATGGAATACAAAGGTTCAAGAAGTGGAGGACCATATAGGTAACCAACAAGAGGTCCTAAAATTGTTGAAGGAAAACATGGTTATGGCACAAAATAGGATGAAACAACAAGCAGATCAACATCGCAAGGAAAGGGAATTTGAGGTGGGGGATTGGGTATTTATAAGGCTACAACCATACAAACAAATGTCCATCAAGAAAAACAAGAAGGAAAATAAACTAACACCCAAATATTATGGCCCATATAAGGTTTTGCAAAGGATTGGAAGTATGGCTTACAAATTGGAGCTGCCTCCATCTTCACGTGTACATCTAGTATTCCATGTTTCTTGCTTAAACAAGGTCATCAGAAACAAGATCCAAATTCAAACAATTTTACCAGAGCTCAATGAAGAAGGGAAAGTCGTACTAGAGCTAGAAACAATCCTTAAAATGAGAATTAAGCAGCTGAGAAATTGAGCAATTACAGAGTACCTCGTCAAATGGAAGAACCTACCAGTGGAAGAGGTGACATGGGAAGATCATTTCTTCATGCAGAAGCATCTATGGTTAGACAAGTGTTGAGCAAAATACTTGTTTGAAGGGGACGGGCATGTTAAGCCCTAGACAAAGCCCCATGATATGTATAAAAACCCTTATTATGCCTTAGATATTGAATTATTACATTTCTAGTAGGTCGATTAGAACCCTTCTTTGCACCCTTTCATTATAATTGTAACCCTTTGTCTCCTATATATATATATATCAAGGAGACCTAGTATTAGGATCATCTTATCTCATCTCATATTGTGTTCTGAAGTTTATATATTGTAAAGGAGGTTTCTCCCTCGAAGTGGACTGAATTTTATCGATTTATTATCATTTTTAAGGCGTTGGGTCATAACAATATATATATATATACCAAGCCAAGATGTCAGGAACATCATGGTTTTGCATGAATTTTTAATTTTTACTAGGTGTGGCATTTCGTCAAACACTTTGCTTATTGTGATCCTTTAGGTTGTGATTAAGGTTATATTGATGATTTAATGTTTGTTTGCAGCAATAAACAAGAAAATACAGTAATGGAACATACCTCAACCATATTTAAGATCAAAAATATGATAGACAATCCAAAATACCTTAGATCTGATATTATTCATAAATAAAAGAAGCCCCTGAATACAAGAATGATGCAGATATGGAATGATCAACAGATGGATACAATAAACACAATAAGAGATACTAAAAAATGATCTGATAAGACAATGTAAGCCTTCAAAGGATTAATACAAAGGAAGACCACTACAAAACTGAGATCTAGGCTGTATGAAGTGCCAAACCACCCAACTGGATGATGCTATGCCTTGCTAGAAAACTGAATATCTTCAATAATTCGGCCCAACTGAAGGAAGCCTCCAAATGAGTCCAAAATGAGTGGAATAGTAGATCGGGTTACTACAATACCAACCCAAGTTCTCAAATCTCCAATATCCCTCTCAAAATCATGGATCTCACTTCCCTCCAAGGAATGGTGCACCCCCCTAGATGCCTGAAACCCTAGATAATTCGGCCTCCCTCCTAGAGGCCTCCAAATGCTCCACAAAACCACTAGAATGATAGATCGAGGCTCGGTTACCTCAGTGTTGAAGTCCCAAGTGAAATGGTGAAGATATGATCTATCAAATGACTGAATTCACTTTCTAAAGTGTGCTCCTCTCCTCTAATTCATCTAATGCATATAGTAAATAAAATGGTACATAAACCACCTCCAAAATGCACTAGATCTAATGGAAAAGACCCTGCAAGGAAAACCCAGGTGCTAGAATCTCTAGAAGCCTTGCCAATCACTTGGAACGAACTTCCCTCAATGGATGGTACGCCCCCCTTGTTGGAAACCCCTAATGGTGTGCCCTCTCTCTCTTCGTGTGCCTATGGATGGTGTAGAACCCTCTTGCACTTAGTAGATATGAACTATAATGGTGTGGGGGATTATTTCATCTCCGAGACCAAGCTTGGGACAAGCTAGGTGGAATCGTTCACCACCAAATCGTCCTCTAGGGTTTGTTAAGTCAAAACCCTCAAAACCCCCAATATATGGGCTCTCTAGCTAGAAGCCAGATATCAAAATGATAATCATACATGAATGAGAGAATAGAGGCCCTTTCCTCTCCTTTATACTTCCTTCTCACCTTGTCCCTCCAAAGTGACTTTCATTTTATTAATTATTAATTAATTAATTAAATCACTTTAATTAATTAATTAACCTTTTTACCTTTGAAAAACACCTTATCTCTCATTGTGGCTTCTCTGGCCACTGAAAGTCACTTCTCATCATCCTATCATGTAGTGTTGATTCTCTTGATTCCAATTAGTTGTTACACTGAGAGGTTCCTCCAAGTATTGTGCCCAAAATGCCCTCTTCGGTGAATTTAATTAACCTATAGCTCAAAATACTCAAAATCATGGAAATCGTCGGAATGCAATGAAACCAAAGACAATCTGTGTGGAATGGACCATAATGATGAAATAGGGTGAGAAATGTAATCCAGACCAAAAAATATTCCTCAATAGCTCCTGTACTAGCTATAATCTCCAACTGGCTACTCTGGTCATCATAACACTATGTAATACCCTGATGTCCCAAAGTGGGGACATTACAGTCCTCCTTGATAGAATATTGCTTATCCTTAAAAAATAACTGAACCCATCCAAATATAATACCGAGGTCCCATGTCCACTTGTGGGACACACAGTACATCCCATCCAGATATGAACTATCATACACTCCACCCCTGGGTCCCATATCAGGAAATGGACTACAATACCCTATGAAGCATAGTCCTGAAATATATCAACGCCGTGAATCTCTTGCACACGACACATGGCCTCATCCCGGAGTGAGTCCATCCTCCAAGATACTACCAAGATCAACATGACCTCCATCAACTGCACATGTTGATGTAAGAATGAGGTAATGCAAGACCCCCATGAGACACCCTCAAGTGATGTGCTCTCCTCAACACTGAGGCTCAAGGGAAAGTCAGAACAAATTTCCCCTACAAAGGTCCAGTCACCCATGTTAGTCAGTGAAATGCGTAACCCTGCAATCCCTGGGTCCCATGATAGCCTCTGTTGAATATCACCATGTTGGCACTGCACTATGATGACCATGCCTGACTACTCCCTGTATATATACTGGATCCTCCACTCCTAGATCCTCAAGCTAAAGTACCTATGGCAATTGGATATGTTGTCCATAAGCTGCATCAGTAAAAGAATCTCTGTGGAGGTAGTACCTGCCCAACCATCTCCATACCCAATCATGATGATCAAGAGTGACAAGTTGTATCACTCCATAGGACAAGTCCCTGCAAGATCACTCCAAACCAACCCATGGTGGAGTACATGGCTCTCTAGTGCAACCTGGGTCATCATGTAGTGAAACATCCTGCTAACCAACTGAACTCCTGGATCCCATGAAAACTTGGAATTTTATCACTTCCAATCTCCTTTAACATCTCTTGTGTTAGACTGGTCACTGTCAGAATCCCTCTGTGCTCATCTGCTATCACTGGCATATGATTCTCACCATCACACACCAAGCGTCAACTAGTTTCCTATGACAATCCACCTCTATCCAGCTGGATGTCGTAAAAACACTCATGTCAGGTGGTCTAGGCCTAGACACTCCCTATTTCCTCATCCATTGTCTATCTCTCCTCATGTTTTTGTCTATGATAAAAGTGTCAGGAAAGGCTAATAGAAACATCTTTCGTTGACTGTATCACGTTCTTTGGTCAATCCCAAGTATTCGACCAGAAGCGTGTCCATCGGTATCCATGATAAATATTCGCATGTAGTCATCATTGAATCCTAACCATTCAGTACAACCAGAAGTAAATCCTCTAACTGTTGGTCAACCAACCTCCATTCCTCATCTCCCATGCAACTTTTGATATGGTTAAGGTTCTCTCTCATAACTCTATTCTGCTGCAAAGGAGTACAATCAGCATGCTCCCCTAAGTGTGTTTCCTCCCTGCAAGGAAATACACCCCTCTGAATCCCACCATACATCTCGGCATGTATCTGTGAGCTATCACTCACCATTGTATTCTCTGGCATACTCTTTTCATCTCTCGCATACTCATGTTTCATCGTAGATCCTGTGTGTACTCCTGGATCAATCTCTACACGAAGGTAAACCAATCCCGGAATACAAATGGAAGTGTCCTAAAAAATACCCCTGGCCTTGGAGTCTTCATGCATACGTGAGTGATCAACTATCTCAAATATCCTCATGGAGGGTGGATCCTAAGCCTTCGGATCATAAATCTCCATACATTAGAGTGATCCTGGGTAAGCCTCTTGCTCCTCCACCAACTGGTTCTCCTCTGCTAGACCACCAACATCCTCTAGCAACATGACTGAAGGATATATCTGAGTGTCCACTAGGATAGATGAAGTGGATCTCTGATGAGTCTCCTCAAGAAGCTCCTCTGGTATGGACTCTGATTCTTGAAGGGTTGTCTATGTGCCTCTCAAGAATCCTTGAGTGCTCTACAACTCCTGCTCCCTTAGGGCCCTGTGATACATCTCGCCAATCCCCAGTAGGTAGCCCATGTCCGTCAACAATTGTTGGTAGTCAGTCCTCATCATAGACACTCTCTCCCTGAGGGTATGAAGGTCATCCATGGAAAATCCCTCATTTTCACTACCATATGCCACCGATTCCCTCCAACAATAATCAACCACCAATGCATGTGTGTCATCAAAACGCCTAGTGGATTCCATGATCATATCCTCACTGAGTATCAGTTGTCTTACTAAGTGGTGTGACTCCTGATCACAGTCATGTTGAGGTGCCACCTCACATCTATCACTGCTAGTTCCATAACTGGAATCCCCAACAACACTCTTTGCAGAAGATAAATTGTTGAACTAGCCATTGTCTACTATGCCACTGGGTCCTCCTATATGCGACTATATATCATCATCAACTACTAGCTCCCTATGAATCACACTATAACCTATATGAGCAGTTGTATCCTCCTGTGCACTCACCCTGCTACTATCGAACGTGCCTGGATCCCATACAGAGGTGTCCAGACACGTGCTATGGTCATCCTGACCAATGAGGAGTGCACCCTCATCACTACAGGTTGATCCTGGAAGTAAGTGTCTCCTCAAACTATAAGTCTCCATAATCTACTCAACTAATGGAGTCCCCAAAAGAGGTGACTTAATCTCCTCATGCAGATATGTGAGTGTAGGATCAACTGTCTATACATCATATATATCCTCTTGGATCTGTGTATCTACATGTCCATGGTGTCCATCCCTCACATATGGATCCTCTATGCTACTGCTACCCTCATGTGATGTGGATATCATAGTTGTCTAGAAAGATGACAGATGTGTCATGGTCACCATAGGGTGCTCGTCATCTCTAGGTGCTAACACGTGTGAATCCTCACTAGTGTCACCACTTTGCTGAGGTGTAAGGTCATCAATGGTATGTGATATGTTTGTTGAAACATCGGTGCTATCATCCTTTCCATCCAATTGTCCCTCCAATGCGCAAGGGTCACTATCCTCCTCAAGTGCACAAGAATCACTAGCCTATGTGCAAGAGTCACTATCATCATCAGACTGCTCCAAATAAGAATCTATCGCTCCATCCTCACATACCTCATCATCACTTTCATAGTGAACCTCAATAATATGCTTCTTACCCTTACCCATACACCTATTATCTAGTTCCCAAGGCACCTTGCAACTGTATCAAAGTTGTCTTCTTCTAATGGGTGTAGGAATGCTCTATTCTTCCTTCCATCCATTATCTATTCCCTTTTGCATTTTCCTAATTTGTTCTCCATTATGTTTTATAATGTCTATCAACTCTCATAGGGCCAAGTCCATTTCCCATCTATCCATACCACTGTAATGTTTCCATCCATCCATTTATCCTTAAGAGAGACCCCTCGAGCTGGAAGGAGTTTAATCTTTGATACCACTGTAATGTTCCCAGGCCAAGATTCCAGGAACATCACGAATTTAATAGGAAAAGAAATTACATAAGAAACATTGCAAGAGTTTACATCCCAACAACACAAGAAATTTTCCATTGGACAAAAGTCGATACCCTTTCTTCTCATTAGAATACCCCATCATTATGCATTTCAAACTTCTTGAGTCAAGCTTAGTTCGTTTTTCTTTCAGAACTAAGGCATAACATACTGACCCAAAAAATATAAGATGTTTAACTCAAGGTTTGAAACCAAACCATGCTTCATATGGTGTGATTCCATCCAAAGAAGCAGTTGGAGATCTTTTCCTTAAGTATATAGCTGTATGGAAAGCTTCTTCCCAATATGTAGAACTTAACCTTTTAAAACTCAACATAGATCTTGCCATTCCTAACAAAGTGCGATTCATTCGTTCTGCGACTCCATTTTGCCGAGGAGTGTAGAAATTAGTAAGATGTCTTTTGATCCCATTGTCTG
>SNQJ01S0041961.1:66611-77300 GCA_010110895.2 Picea sitchensis
ACTAGGTCTCCTTGATATATATATAGGAGACAAAGGGTTACACTTATAATGAAAGGGTGCAAAGAAGGGTTCTAGCCGACCTACTAGAAATGTAATAATTCAATATCTAAGGCATAATAAGGGGTTTTATACATATCATGAGGCTTTGTCTAGGGCTTAAAATTTTATTATGCAAATAAATTAGGCTAACATTTTTGGCACCATTGTTGGGGAGGTACTCAAGGAATTAGTTTTGAATCTTTNAGAGAGAGAGAGAGAGAGAGAGAGAGAGAGAGAGAGAGGAGATAAGAAAGTAAGACAGAAGGTAAGAACCCGTTCACCCACTTTTGTGAGTATTCACGAGACCTAGTCATGTGTGATTTGCATGAATATATCAATTAGACTTAGATATAGTAAGGGTAGTTTTGTTAGATCATAAAAATAATTTTTTCAAAAAAAAAATAAAAATCAAAATGACCTACTAAATCATCTTCACAACCATCTACTAAGTCATCTAAAAAACCACCTACTACATCATCTGCACAACCATCCATTAAATATTTTATTAAACCACTTGTCAAAACTTCCACAAAACCCCCCACTACTAACTCTCTTGCAGGTAATAACAAGGATATAGAGAAACATATTGTTGTAGAAAGATCAAAGCAGACATAAACAAAATAAATTGTTGAACAATTTGAAGATCCAAAAGAAATTATGAAAGGTTGGAGTAAACAATTTTGGATCTTTAGGGACAATAAAATGGCTGATGAAGAATCTCATATAGGAGGCAGAGGACCAAGAGGTGGAGAATCAGAAAGAATACCATATGGAGAAAGAGAAAGAGGTCCAAGAGGTGGGGATTGAGAAACAATACCAGAAGGAGGAGGATAAAGAGAAAGAGGTCCAAATGATGAAAGGGATAGAACAAGAGAAGACGAAGAAGAAGATACTTTCAATTTTCCTATCTTAGATGCACCTACAACATTTGGAAATGAGAGAAAGATGCAAAAAAATTCCACCTTTATTTATTCCTAACTTTCATGGTATGGTCTCTAAAGACCCTGATGCATTTTTGTTTGAATTGATGTTTTTTGTCACACATATGGATGTACTGATGATGCTCGCAAGATTCACTTGTTTCCTGCCACTTTGAAGGGCACTACTTTAAAACAATTTATGGGAGTAGGAGAAAATACCATTGGGTATTTGGGTACCAAGAGACAAATTTTCCTTAAGAAATATCAAGCTTATTGTAGACCTCGGGATTCCAAAGAAGACATTTTCAGGATAGCTCAACAAGAGGATGAGAGCCTAGAGGACTATTTGGAGAGATTTTTGTACAATTTGCAAAAATCAAAACATAGTTCTTTAAGTTTTGATATTCTTCGTACTATATATTTAAAAGACATCTGTGATGAATATATTGATATTCTTAACCTCATGGGATATGGTGATATTTCCTCTTTACCATTTGAACAAATTGATAAAATGTGAAGGAAATATTCTAGAGGTGGAGCCAAGGATGGAAAATGATAGCATTGCTCTTTCCAAAATCAACAAATCAGGTATTGGGAGTATAACAAGGGTAGAATTAGGAAATTTGTTGGAAAATTTTAAGATTGATATTTTAAGTACATGTTGTGGCCACAACACCCCCATAATTTTTAAAAATTATTATGGGTCCCTCCATATAAATTTTGTTAGTATCGCCTTCTAAGAACATTTTGGTTTGGTTTCTTTTGTGAGATTTTCATTTTGATTTGAGTTTAGTGTGGCATCTTCATTGCTTTCGTTTTGTTGTCAACATTCCAACAGTTCAAGTTTCACCTTATTCTGACTTATGATTTGAAAGATATCCTCGGTCAAAGTGTGGTCTTTTTCACCACCTCGGCATAAAATATGTATTTTATTTTTTGTAAATAAAATTAATGTTAATATGTAAACACATTTTTATTTTATTTAACCTTAATTAATTAAATTTTTTTTTTTTTTTTTGCAATTCATGTATATATATTTTGTAATTATAACATAAATTAAATAATTAAATTAAACATTATATATGTGTATATATATAACTGCCCATAAAGTTTTATAAATTGAATTAGTTTTGATGACTCAACTTAGACAAGTGATATCTTGAGTTTTACTCAACCAAATGAGGAAAACAAACACTCGTTCGAAAGATATTTGCATGCAAAACAATCTGGTAGCATTAATTCAAGAAAATTTGGAGATTTAATATCACAAAAAATCAGCAGAAGTGAAGGCTACGAATTTGTAACTAAAATTATTTTTCTGAATTGATTTAGAAGATTTTATTTGGCCAAGAAGATTTGTTGTTGCTTATTCATTTTTCATTGTTAATATTATCTCCATGGGAAAGTAAGGGAAAACATGAATTTTGTTATTCTAATTTGGTAATTTGTTTTGATAGATTGGAATTTGTGTCCATTTTCAAGAGATGATTTTCGGACAATCAGAGAAGCATTTCACCAAATGGTTGAAAACCCACTTCCAAAATGGGCTAGTTTACCTCTCATGAGGACCATTTCCTTAGAAAATCAAAATTTTGGGAGAAATCCTATTAGATTCAAACAAAAAATTTCAGAATTAGTGTAGCTTCCAATTTTCAGGAGGCGATTTTGTAGATTCATTTTCGCCCAAACGATGATTAATCTCTCCGAATGGTTGAAAAATCATTTGCAAAAGAGGATGATTTAGATAACCTCCAAATTAGTTTTCAAACAAAACAAAATTTTGGAAGATATCGTGAGTTTTTCAAGAGGGATTTTTCCAAAATTTGGTATTTTGTCGTTTTGAAATTCTGTAGCTAATAATGAATTCGACTTAGAGGTAGAGAGGAAATGTAATTATATAAAGAGCATTGAAAACAAGTTGTGGGACTTCCATACCTGAAACTATAGGGGAAATTCGATAGGGAATATGCTTCCAATGACACTATTGTAAGAGAGAGATGTTTTATGTAGAATAGGTAGAGTTTTGATCTCTAAGAGGAGAAGAATTTGCACTATTGTAAAGCTGCTTTTTGAAGGAGTTCAAGACTTAGAAGACTATATAATAAGATTTGGAGCTAATGATAATAATTTTTCACTTCTCTACACTATTGTATATGATTTTTTGACTTGTTATTATTTATTTGATGTTTATTTTAACATGGTTACAATTTTATGCCAATTAGTATATCATTGATCAATATTAGCACTATTGTTAGTCTTGTTAATTTTATGTTGATTGTTGTTTTATTTAAAGCTATCTTTTCAGGACTTCATAGGTTCAACCAAAGTTGATGAAGAATTCATGGAGACTTCTTTGGAATTACTAAATAACTATTTATTGGTCAATTACAAATTTGTCTTGTTACATCTTGTATTGAGTTAAAGGAACTACTTCCTTAGTTCGATATAAATCTTATAATGGATTCATTCACATGATTGGATTTGGGTATATGAAAACAATTATTTTAATAACTATTTATTAAGATTGTTTCATTGTATATATGCTTGAACAACTTGTAAGTTTTCAAACTACTTTGAGATTTTATAAGTAAAACTTAACCCTAGTTTCAATCACAGTCTTTTCCCCTTCTTACTAAATACTTTTCTCTTGATTAGGATTAAGGCTATCCTTTTCTTAGTCAAGATAGGTTTTCTCTTTGTTTACTTGCATACTAGAATTAATCTGCATTTTCATTTAGAATACATTCTTTTCATTCTTTAAGTCTCCTTTCGTAGGAGAAAGCCTCCTTGTGGCTAGAATGAGCCCTAATTTCAACCACCGTAAAGGGATCATATTTTACAAAGTAATAAAATATAGGTGATTCCTTTCCCTTCAGTTTGTTAATAATAATAATCTACTATCATACACTAATAAGTTGAAGGCCTTGTACATACACAATTATACATATAAGATAGCTTAGGCTAAATTAACTTTAGGCTAGTCTTAGGAGAAGGGTAACTGGACCCATTTTAACCAGTCAAAATCATCATTACAAATGGATAAGGGCCTAATTGGGGCCTTGGCCGGGTGATTTACCCAATGTTGATTATGGTCACTTTTGGCCATCAACATTTTTGGCACTAGAAGGAGGGCCAGATTGACAAGTTGGTTTGTCGAGTCATTTATTTTAATTATTTTTATTTCCAATGGATATATCCAAAACTCTTATTTGAAGATGCATTTATAGACGAGTATCATGTAGTAATTCATTAAATATAGTTAAAATCTTGTCAAAAAAAAGTTTGATGGTGAGAGCGGAATTACTGCATATGAACATATTAATTAGTTTATTCAAAATTGTATTTCTCATGATATAACTCACAAAGGTGTTATGTGCAGGATTTTCACCCTGAATTTTGATGATCCAGGAGGATCTTGGTGGCCACCCACCTATTCCAACTGGCTCAAAAAACTTTTTTGGCAACTTACTATTTTTAGTAGTTTTTCGGGTCCCAAACTTCCAGGGCCATTTTTAGGGCCTAAACGAAATTTTTTCATGATCGGGTACCCCATATTAGTAAAAGGCCATGATTGATCATATGAAATGAAGCTCCTCATCAATACCTTTCCAACGAGATATCGTGCACCCTAAACAAAGATAGTATGCAAAAGTTACGACCCCGAGAAATTGATGTACTAACTTACCCCAACGGGGCCCACATGACTTTTGGCGCTTCATCTCATAGGGTTAGGTTTTTGGATGTCTAGTGTTTTGAAATTCATGTTTATTGTAAAAATTCCATTAGAGACTCATTGTAATCATCTTATTACGAATGAGCATAGTCTTCACATCTCTTCTTAGAGATAAGTTGTCACCATTCTAGCAAGCTTGTTTTCAGTCTGCATTTTACAGTTTCAACATATTTCTTATTTAATAGAAGTCAAGTTTTACTGTTTATTTGTTATTATTCATTGTCCCTCTATGTTAATAGTATAATTATATGTTTTCATTTCATTCCGCTCATAAATCTAGATTAGTGGTATCAAAACGTGCTGCTCCTTGTCATTTTTAGTGCATATCCCCGAGATGGTCAGGGTATAGAGAGTTGGGTCTCAAGCTTGTTTCTCTTGAGGAAAATTGCTCTCGCATGCCCAAGAAACCATCCATGGTGGGAAAAAATAAAGGATAAAGGATGGGAGATCCTTCAAAAATGTTTCTTGAGGAATCGCTTGAGCGATAAAGGAACTATATGATGGACAACTTTTCACAAATCCTTCAATAGCTGCTGACAAGCGACGCATCCAACTTAAGCAGAGGTGATGCCCCCTTCAAGGTACAAATAATTTTTTATATTCCTATATTTGAAGATAAAATAGATGCGGATGTCGTAGATAAATGGTTAAACCTTCTAGAAGGGTATTTTTCTATCCACAACTTTTCCAATAGAGAAAAGATTACATTTGTGCTCCTCAAGATTGTCCCCCATGTCAAATATTGGTGGGAGAATTTCTGTGAGGAAAAGGAAATAGAGGAATCCACATTATTTACAGTTTCACCCACTTGGGGTTCCTTCAGGGATGTTATTAAGGAACAATACTAACTTGTTGGAAGTTATGACGACTTGTATACAAGATGGACCACACTATGGTAGGAAAGAGACCAAACAATGTCAGAGTTCACCAATGTCTTCCATACCTTGTGCACCAAGATGGGTATTAAATATTCTGAGAAAAATTTGGTTCTCAAGTACCATGGTAATGTGCATAGATACATCCAGAAAAAAATGGAGTTTTTGGACATCTCATCCTTCGACATGGCCTATCGATATGTCATTAAAACAGAGCAGAAGATTAAACAAAAGACGTGACAGTTTGGGTCTAGGAATCCCTCACAACAAAAGCATGGCAAGGGAATCCCTAATCCGCAGAACAAATGACAGATAAAATATGGGAAACCTCAGGACAACAATTCCAAGCCACAAGAAAAGAAGGACAATGGGAAGACAAAGAAGGATATCAGGAATTGGTGTGAATTCGATAAGATCCCTTGGAATAACACTACTGATTTCCGCTCAAAGCAATCATTGATGGTTTAGGTGAAAGCCTCTAAATCATATGTAGGATATGAATTTGAGTCAGAACCAAAAAATGGGAGACAGATCATTGACGCGGAACCTAGTGCCACTGTTGCTACCACCAAGATCCATCCTGGTGAATCTAATGAGCTAGAGGAAGGCAAGCGCCTCTTTCATTCACATATGTGGGTGAAAGGCACTCTGATGCAGTTCATCATTGATAGGGGTATCTAGAAGAACCTCATCTCCATAGAGGTCATAAAGCATCTAGCCCTGTCAATAACACCACACCCACAACCCTACACCATCAGATGGCTCTGCAATGGAAGCGATCTTCACGTCATCCAACAACACCGCCTGACGTACAACATCAAGCCATTCAAAGATGAGGTATTGTGTGATGTTTCTCCCCTTGAAGTTTGTGATGTTATTTTGGGTCAACCTTATTTGTGGAAACGTTATGATGTATATGATTCTAGGCCTCCCAGTGTTATTATTACTTTGAATAGGAAATTGTACAGGATGCCCGAGGTAGTCCCACCTAGTGCTATTTCCTTGATCTCTGCCAAGCAATGCAGGATGTTCATTTCTCAGACTAGGAAGTTTGTATTCTTTGTGATTCTCTCTTAGAAAGAGAGAAAGGTTGCAGCCACATCCATGGCCTTCATGGCCAACCTCTCCATGCAACAAAATAAAGTGGATAAGGTTGTGGAAGAATACAAAGACATTTTATCATCACATATTGGGGTGCCTATGCACTGTTAGGTCAAGCATTCCATCAATCTGACCCCCAGCGTAAAGCTACCCAATGGGCCAGTCTATCATTACTCTCTGTTATAAAATGAGGATATCCAGCATCAGATCCAAGAAATTCTCCACAAGGGGAACATCTGACCCAAATCATCACCTTATGGAAGCCCAATCGTGCTGGTACAAAAGAAAGATGGGACCCAACGACTCTGCATTGATTACCGGGCCCTAAAAAAAACCACAGTCAGGAACTGGTACCTGATTCCCCAAATCAATGATCTCCTTGATCAACTCAAGGGGGGAAAATACTTCAGTAAGATTGATCTAAATTATGGCTACCATCAAGTCCCAATAGAGAAGATAGATGTATGGAAGAATGCCTTCAATTCAAAAGAAGGTCTTTTTGAATGGTTGGTCATGCCCTTTGGTTTGAAAAATTCCCCAACAACTTTCATGAGGATGATGGATGGTATCTTGCAACCTTTCAACAAATCTTTTGTAGTGGTGTATCTGGATGACATCCTCATCTACAACAAGACTTGGGTGGAGCACTTACAACATATTCAACATGTTCTACACACTCTGCGACAACACAAGCTATATGCCAACTTGGGAAAATGTTCCTTTGGCATGGACAAGGTCCATTACCTAAGCTAAATTGTTGATGCACATGGTGTACATGTGGATCTAGAAAATATCTAAGTCATCCATGATTGGCTAGCCCCAACCACACTCACTAAGCTTCAAAGTGTCTTAGGCGTTGACACTTTCTATTGCAGAATCATGTTGGGATTATCCCATATTGCAAGGGTTCTCACCCCCAAGTCACCAGGGGTGGTGGTAAGGAAAAAATTTTGTGGGGTCTTTCCTAATAGCAATAATTTGATGATCTAAATAAACACTCATGCTCAACCCCAGTGATTTCATTACCTGGCCTGGAACAACCCTTTGAGATTGAGACATATGCTTTAGACTATGTTGTGGGCACAATCCTCACTCATCACGACCACGCCGTGGCCTGTCATAGTGAGACACTATCATATGTTGTCTGTAAGTACCCTACTTAAGAAAAATAAATGTACTCCATTGTGAAAGCCTACCACTAGTGGAGGTATTACATTCTCAGGAAGGAGACGGTCATCCACATTGATCATAAGCCATTGCAGTTCGTGCAGACACAAGGAAAATTGCAAGATGATTTCCATTAGAAGTGGTCCACATATTTGCAGCAGTTCCACCTCAACATCAAGTATGAAACATGAAGTACCAACCGAGTCATTGATTTCTTCAACTAACCTCCCATTGCGACACTCACCATGGTGATAGACTCTGCGGCCACAAAACCTCTGGATGGCCCCACCTATATGAGACAGAACCATACTTTGCCAACACCTACCAGATGTTGGGTACAAACACAATTGTCACTAATTTCCATCTTTGGGATGGGTTGTTGTGTCATCTGGGCCATCTCTAGATTCTATCAAGCGAGCGAAGCTAATTTTGGAATCCCACTATAGTTGGGTGGCAAGACACTTCGGTGTAGAAAAGACAGTGATAGTGTTGCAGCGACATTTATACTAGCTAAAACTTTGACAAGTTGTCAACAAGTATATCTGGTCCTGCACCGCCTGCGTTATTTCCAAAATGGACACTAACAAACAAGGCCTATAAACTCCTCTTTCTACTCTTGAAATTCCCTGGGAATCTATCTCAATGGACTACATGTCGGGCCTTCCATCCACTAAGTGGGGAAATGACTGTGTTTTTGTGGTTGTTGATCGCTTTTCCAAGATGACAATTTTGGTCGCCTGCAAGAAGAGTATCATAGTGGAGGTCACTGCCAAGCTCTTCATTGAATGAGTGTGGGTATACTTTGGGATCCCATGTAACACCCAGTTCCACTGATCACATTATAATATTGACTTATTCTTTGAGGACACATGTGAGCAAGTGATCCGATATAAAGATTGGTACATTATGATTTCCAATTTGATTTTTATGCTTATGCTTTGATTATGAGTTATACTGTGATGAGCATTGATATTTATATTTTGTTTCTAGATGTATATATGGGCAGGTATTATGATGAGATTTCCTGAGTGTGTAGGAAATGTGACAGGTAGAGGATGTTGATGGCATCAAAGGACTTCCTTGGACTTTGGATTGAGTCAGGGAGTAGACTTGTATTTAGTTTGACCATTGGATTACACGCATGTGTTATATGATGATTCATTATGGATATTATGTATATGGATTATTGTCATTGCTTTTTTTAGTGGATCCAGGCTTGGTGACACTTTCTAATCCGACTCACATAAGGAGTAAAGGGGTCATACATATAAACTAGACAGATGAGGGAGAGGTGTGAAAATGTCTCTGTCACAGCCTACTAGAACTCCCGCCGTTACCTGAACAAAAGGTTAATGATTACCTCATTCCGAGAGGTCCACGATGTCATGAGGGAAGACTGAGACATTTTCTCACGAATAATTCTAAGGGGCTCACAATAAGGAATAATCCTTATTCCTTAGAAAAGATATTAATCTCCTACAAGGTCGACCAATGGAGTGTTGACTCCAAGTGTCTGACAAACTTCAAAACTAGTCAATGGCGAGTGGCACCCTTGGAGCACAGAGTGCATCTTGAAGGGCACATCACATAAAAAAAATGAGTTGAAAAAAATCTAGAAGGCCTATAAATTAAAATAAAGTACTTAGACATTGTTAGAAAGAACATACAATTGAGTATTAAATTATAAATAAGAAAACTAGCCAAGAGTCTAAGTCTAAGAGGTTTCACCAAATTAAAACATTAAAAGGGAATAAGGAGAATTAGACTAGTAAGTTAAGTAAAAGAAAAATTAAGAATAAATGGGATATATGCACATGTGTGCATGAAAATAATAAAAAGGAAAATAAAAAACATGAAAGAATAGTTAGTCAACACAGAGTTAGTATCTTAAGTCAATCAACCACTAATCCTAACTAAAAGAAGACTCCTAATCCAAATCAAACTGAAATTAGTTAGGGGACACAAAATGAATGAGGGACTGAGGAACTAAGAGGAAAAATAGGAACAAATTAGGGAGTGTGAAGGAAAATGTCTATTTAATTAAAATAAAAAGAAAATTAACATGTGCAACCTTGGGAGAGTGTGACACATGTAGTGGGTGAATAATCCTTAATTAAATTATAAAAAACTTGATTATTTGTGAATAATCCTTAATTAAAGTTTGTGCTATTGAGTTTCTGGTTTCCTATGTGTGGCCCATTTGTGGGTTGGGGGGATAAGGGGAAGAAGAGTACCCCTAACATTGGTTGGGAGGTACTGATGAATTTCTTGGATTAGCAGGTGAAAGTAGACAAACACGTGCAAGAATTCAATTGGAGATCGTCATCACATATCGCCTTTTCCGGTTACATTATTTAAATTTTTGTTGTAATTATTTTCAGATAACATATTTTTGTATAATTTTACAATTCCCAATGATATATAATTTGTGTGAGTATCTAAGAAATGAGTCTTGTTTGCTTAGATGATGTCAAACAAGTATTTCTGCAAGTTAATTATATCATATTTATGCATATTGGTTGATTATGTTAATATAGATCTGGAGTGAATTCTTTCTCCATCTATAGAGAACATAAATAAAATTTGCATATATAATATATGACTGTGTTGAATACCAAAGGATAACAATGACCCTTAGTTCTCTTAATAATCAAATTTACATAAGACTTTAAGCATTGTACACACTGTGGACTCTTTTGATTATGGTGTGATATATAGGCATAACGTGCTTGTAGGATTGTCTAATTTAGTAGAACTACTGCTCTTTCATTTTGATCTCTTGAAAATTAATTAACCTATCAATAGCGATAGGCAATATCTAACTACATACCCTTTTTCCCTTCAGTAAGATTTC
>SNQJ01S0041961.1:89997-102659 GCA_010110895.2 Picea sitchensis
AGAATGAGTAACAGTTGGGCCATAATTGATTCAAGAGATGGAGGAACATGTGATTCAGATTAGGCAGAGACTAAAGGAAGCACAGGATAGACAGAAAAGTTATGTGGATGCACACAGGACTAACCGAAGTTATAAAGTGGGAGATCAAGTTTTCATTTGTATCAGGCCTAATAAGAGTACCATACGGTTTGGAAAGGGGAAACATTTGTCACCTCGATTTATAGGACCTATCAAAATCTAAGAGAAAATTGGACCTGTTGCCTATTGTCTCGTACTACCACCCCACTTGCATAAAACTCATAATGTTTTTCATGTATCTGTTCTACGTCATTATGTTGATGATGAATCACATAAACTAAGTTGGAAGGAATTGCAGGTATCGGACGCGGGAATCCTCACGATAGAACCATTACGCATATTGGACCATAGATTCCGACAGCTCAGGAACCATCTGGTAGACCAAGTTAAGGTCCAGTGGGACAAGTATAGTCCAAGATCTACTACTTGGGAGGATGCCGAGACATTACGACGGGATTATCCCTCACTTTTTTTACCACCCCGAGAATATGTTTCTCGAAGGTTGGGTGTATGTAACAACACCTTTTGACTTAGACAACTATGATTACCTGAGGCCTAAACACCTTTATTTTCTATTCACAGTGAAACTATTAAATGATACATTTGAACTTTTAATACGTATGAACCTTTATGAATGTTTAAATGTATTTGAATAATGATGGATATGATGCAATATATTGTGAGAATGTAAATTTTATGAATGTTTAAATGTTATTGATGATGATGGATATGATGTGATCTACTATGTGAATGTAAATTCTATGAATGTTTAAATGTTATTGATGATAATGGATATGATGTGATATACTGTGTGAATGTAAATCCTATGAAGGTTTAAATGCTATTTGAATGATGTTGGATATGATGCAATCTATTATGTAAATGATAATTCTATGAATGGGTGACGTTAATTGAATGATGGGATATTATTAGATCTATTTCTAACCTGAAAACTTTGATGTTAAAGTTGTTGGTATGTGGATACCGAATTGAAATTATGGTGTATGCAATTACGTGATGATAATGCATAGATATGTATGAGTTTGTGCTACAGACTAATCTGCAGGTCATTGGGTTATGAAATAGGCAAGGGATAATGATAATGAAAGTGGATGTCATGACCACTGACCGAGAAACAATATGGCATGAATCTTTGTATGTGAAATTATATTGGTTTGGATGCATTGCTATGATATGGGGACCAGTGCAGGATTTCAGGTCGTGAGACTACCCAAAACTGAATAAACGATGACAAAACTCCCAACAACACGGTGCCATTGTATATTCCATTGTAGGGTGTGGACCCTAGTTCTGTTAGGAGGGGTGGAGGCATTTCCCACCGTGTATCCTCTGAAACCTGGAGTCATGGGAGGATGATGTTAGCTCACGCTCCCCTAGACGTGTGATGATTACTGTCAGTTGCCTGTTGGGGAAGCTTGGTCAAGATAGTGAGACTTCCGCTTACGGGTTCTATTTGGAGTTAGGTCAATATAGTTGACACTCCAAGATAGTCCAATAGAGGAAGGATAGGAATGGAAGATTGAAGTAAGTTAGGGAGGAAGGATGAGTAGAAATAGTTGAGAGTGTATGGAGATTCGTCTTATGGTGGAATTTATTATCTTTCCTTCTGAAAAGAAAATGTGTATATATGAATATTCATAATTACGTAACTAAACCACAATTATCTAAATAAAATTGTTCAGCTAGATTATTTTAATTAAGTGAATTCACGAACATTTCATTGGTTTATTATCTTTTATAAAATGAATAGTCTTATTGATTGGATTGGATGCATACATAAATTACTATAAGGGTGATAATTATTGTTATTAGTACATGCACGAGACTTGTAYGTACTAGCTACACATGCATTTCTTGTACATGTACACTAGTATGTATGAGTTTYCTTGACTTACTTACTAATAATGTYRGTTATTTGATRTGAATGTGTGAACCATGTGTCTTTTCCCTTGTATCATAAAATACCTTAACTTCAGGACGAAGTTTCCTGAAGGGTGGGTGTATGTAACAACCCTAAGTATTAATCAATTGTCATGGTTTAATTAATTTTTTAATGTATATTAGTTTAAATAATTAATTATTAATTTTCCTGGTTAAATATTTGTTGAATGTGAATTGGTTTAATTAACTAATTAATGAATTTAATGATTAAATGTCTATTTAATAAAATCTAGTTTAATAAATTATTAATTATTATTTTGTATAGAATGATGGAACCATTAAAGAGAAGGGGATAAGGTGGTTGGCATTGAATGGAGGGATAAGGTGGGTGAGTCTTAATGAAAGGGAGAAGGCGGTGAATGAGAGAGGGGGAAAGGAGGATAAGAGGAGAAAAAAACATTCGAGAGAGGACTTTTGACTTTTTGGGGAGTGAGCATCATTTTGAGAGAGAAGAGAACTGAATTGTTGGTTTGGGGCTAGAGTAGCTTGTTGGAGGATGGTTCTGGTTTTTGCTTGAGGAACTGGTTGGAGTTTGGTGGACTAAGACAGGGGGCACCTGTTGCTAGGAGTTTTGGGCTCGGGGGCCAGGAATCCTTACGAAATCCTAGAGCTAGGGAGCCAGAGAGGCTCTGTTCCTAGTTGGCTGGGAGGTTCGACGGTTTTGGGTAGAGCATCAGGAAGAGTTGGAGAACAACAGTAGCATCAGTTAGAGGTATGCATTTTTATTATTATGTTGAATATGTAGTTTATTATGATGCTGCTCATAAATTTTAATTATGCTGAATAATGAATGGTTATGAATGGTTATGAATGGTTATATGTTGAATAAGGAATCATAAAGATGCTAGGATAACATTTCTCTATTTAAATTTATGTTTTTATAAGGCTCTATTGGAAGAGACCTTACAACTGGCCACATCCATTCATTCTTTGGAACAATTTATAGATGAGTTTTTTATTTTCTTTTCAGATCCATGATTATGATAGATTATGTAGTGAAGTTAATGATCTTAGAATGAAATGATATTAATCAATAGAATAATTTGCTACAAGGTTTATTCATCTTTGTTGCAAATTTCCTTTAAAGGATTTACATTATATTAAGGAATGGTTTCAACCTCTGGTTTCTCTTTCCTTGGAACATGATAAATCTGAATCTTGCATTGATACTCATTCACATATTGATTTAGAGGACTTAGAAGTTGTAGGTAATCAACAATTTCATCATCTTTATTCACTTTGATAGGTATTTAAGGAGGAACATGATATTTCACAAGAAGTACATGAAACTTCTGATTGTTCTTGTCCATCAAGGTCTTATTTAATTTTAAATATAAGTGAAAAAATTAGTCATGATTTAGAGAATACTACAACTATCTTAACAAAGAAAGAGATTAAATCTAAAAGTTTTGTTATTAATATGGAACATTTTTCTCATAGTTGGACTAATTATAATCAAGATGAATTTATGGGAGATTCTATTATTAATCACTCTATTGATCCTCCATCAAAATCAATTTTTGAAGCTTCTCATTTTGATAAATCTTTTGATATGCTCTCATATTTACCTTTTAATAATGAACATAATTTTATTTTGAATGATGCTTTGTTTTCAATAGAGCATATCACGAATATATATTAATCAAGTTATTCTATGAGAAGAGACTAATACACAATGTTCAAAATTGAAACAAGATATAGATATCTTAATAGAAGCATAATTTCTCTTTGAAAAGATTGTTTCTTTAAGAGACGCCTTTCATTTCATTTCATCTAACTCTTATTATTCTTTGTACCTTGATGTATTCGATGGTTGTGCTTCACATGTAATCATTCCAAGTTATTTGGAATCTAATTTTGCATGGGAAAGATTTAATAAGGTACATGATGGAAATAATCTATACTTGGAAGATGAAAAGAATATGACTCCTTCCTGTGAATCTTTTGATATTTTGCCTTATCCATCTTCTTCATGGGAGGAGGGAAATTCTATAAAAGGCACATTTCACAAAATATTCTATGTTGAATCATTTACACTTTTGATCAATGAAGAATCTTGTTATTTAAGTAATCAACTAGGTGAGTTTGAAAAGCTTAATCATTCAAATGATGATAATGTCTATTATCCTAATATCAACAATTTGGCTTATACAATGAAGGATGATATTTTTTACACATAATTTGATCCTATTAATGCATTTGAAGTTAATTATTTGAAAGATAAGTTCAAAAATACTCATCAAGAACATGAGACACTTCAGTTGCAACTGATGGTTATGTCAGGTTTTTGTTTTCTTGCTCCATTCTCTGAAACAAATCATATCAAGAATTTTTCACAAGATATTTTTCACGGCTATTTTACACATGGTTCACACTCATTTGTAGATTCTTTCCAAATTTTCTTCAGTACTCATTGTATATATCATGATAGAATAGAGGTTTTGTTAAAGAAATGTTTTCGTGGAAGATTCCCTATACATAGTAATCTTCTTATCTTGTACATGCTAGACCTAGATATAGAGATTTCAAAATTTATTTTCTTTAGTCTATTATTGATCATATTTTTGTGTCTAATTTTCTTTGTATATATGATTGCAGGAATAAAATAAATGGATTGGCTTTACTGGAAATTTGACTTTACTTAGGCCCAGTTGTTATTGTATAGTAGATTAGAGTATGATAGATTAGGGGTAGTTTAGTTCTTAGTTTGTTTTGTTTTTAATTAGATTTGTGTTTAGTACATTTTACTGCTTCTTGTTGAATAAAGAAATTGTGTGATTATGGACTATATTGATCCATTACCAAGGTAATATCCTTTCTTTTACCTTATTCATTTATTTTCCTCTTACTTTTAATTAAAGTTGTGTTTTAAGCTTTATCCTTAAAACCGATCATTAAAAGCTTATTCGTTTTTCCAAGAAGTAAGATTTGATAAGAGGACAATGAGGATAATACTTTGGTAAAATAATTATTAGTTAATTATTAAGCATAACTTCCCTTTCATTCCTGTCATTGGTAAAAGACAAATTTCCCATTCCTGTCATTGATGACCTCTTTGATGAATTGAGTGGCACCCAGTTCTTTACTAAATTTGATCTTCATTCTATCTACCACCAGATCCATATGAAAGAGGGAGACATTCCTAAGACTACCTTTAGAACTCATGAGGGCCACTATGATTTTTTGGTCATGTCCTTTGGCTTGTGTAATTCCCCCTCCACCTTCCAAAGCCTCATGAATCATGTATTCTATCCTTTTCTCCATCATTTTGTCTTAGTTTTATTTGATGATATCCTCATCTATAACAAAACCTGGACAGAAAATCTTGCTCACGTGGATCAAGTTCTCCATCTACTCTCTCATCACCAAATTTTCCTGAAACAATCTAAATGTGATTTTGGCGCCTCAGAAGTCAAGTACTTGGGTCATCTTGTTGGCAAGGATGGCATCACGGTGGATCCTAAAAAGATTGAAGCTATGCAAGACTGCCCACACCCAAAGACTCTCAAATGCTTGCATGGATTTCTTGGCTTAACAGGTTATTATCGCAAGTTTGTTAAGAATTATGGAAAGATTGTGACACTTCTCATGGCACTCCTTAAAAAGAATTATTTCACTTGGAATCCAACAACTGCTCAGTATTTTCAAACCTTGAAGATGGCCATGTGCACCACTCTAGTCCTAGCCCTTCTTGATTTCACAGAGACCTTTGTCCTGGATGTGATGTTTCAAGGAAAGGAATTGGTGATGTCCTTATGCAAGAGGGTTGACCTTTGGCCTTTACCAACAAACAATTGTCTAAACAAAATTTGGGAAAATCAATCTATGAAAAGGAAATGTTAGCTATTTTGCATGGCGTTGATCTTTGGCCCCCTTATCTATTGGGGCAACGCTTCCAAATTAAGATAGATCATCAAAGCCTCAAGTATTTTATGGAACAACACATTTCCTCCCTAGAGAAACAAAAATGGGTGACTAAGCTCTTTGGATATGATTATGAGATAATTTACAAGAAAGGCAAAGACAATGTGGTTACGGATGCACTTTCCTGAAAATATGAAGATGAAGGGTCCCTTTTTTCTCTCTCCTTCATTGTACCAAATTGGCTCCAAGCCGTTCGCTTGGAATGGCTACATGATCCCAAAAGTTCGCATCTGATACAAAAATTGCAGTCCAATTCTCCAGTTTCCCCAGGGTACTCTTGGCTCTATGATGAGCTTCAATACAAAGGTTGTTTGTATTTAAGAAAACAGTCAAAACTTAAATCAACGGTACTTTCTGAGCTTCATGCCACACCCACAACTGGGCACTCTGGGTTTCCCAAAACCTATGATAGGGTCAAACACTATTTTTTATGGGATGGTATGAAACAAGATGTTTGTAATTTTGTGGTTGAATGTGATGTGTGTCAACGCAACAAGGGAAAAACAGTCAAATCTCCTGCCACACTACAACCGCTTCCGATTCCACCTGCTATTTAGCGGGATATCTCTATGGATTTTATTACAGGATTACCTAAATCGGGCAATAAATCAGTCATCATGGTGGTAGTTGATCGCTTTTCCAAGTATGCTCATTTATGTTCTCTTCAAAACCCATTTACAACATCCACTATGGCTCAACTTTTCATGGATCGAGTCTTCAAGCTTCATGGCATGCCGCATTCTATTGTTTCTGATCGTGACCCAACTTTCACCAACAATTTTTGGCAAGAACTATTCAAGATACAAGGCACCCAATTTCATCTTAACAAAACTTATCATCCCCAGATTGATGGTCAAACTGAAGTTGTCAACAAGTGTTTGGAAACATATTTGAGGTGTTTTGCATCGAAAAATAAAAATCAATGGGATCAATGGTTACCCCTAGCTGAATGGTGGTACAACACTTCATACCATACAACTACCCTCATGACTCCTTTTGAAGTGATATATGGACAAAATCCACCTCCAGTTATCTCATATTTACTAGGTCTCTCGAAGGTCCAGGCAGTTGACCAAACGCTTACAGTTCGAGAGGTTATTCTCCATACCCTCAAAGAGAATTTGGTCATGGCCCAGAATCGCATGAAGCAACAAGAATATCAAGGTCACTTTGAATGTCAATTTGCAGAAGGGGATCAGGTGTTTCTTTGACTGCAAGCTTACAAGAAAAATTCCCTCAAGGCCGACCATTGTCAGAAGTTGGTGCCCAAATTTTATGGTCCTTATACCATTCTCAAGTGTGTGGGACAGGTGGCCTATCAGTTAGATTTTCCTAGTCATTCTAAGCTACATCCTGTTTTTCATGTTTCATTCTTAAAGAAGGTGATTAGAACTAAGTTCCAAACTCAAACCAACCTTCCCGAGTTGGACGAAGAAGGCTCCATTTGGATACATCCACAAGCAGTTTTGGACCATTGTGAGCGTCGCCTGCATCAGCGAACCATCAAGGAAGTGTTAGTCCAATGAAAAGATACAACCCCAACAGATGCCACTTAGGAACCAACTACCATTCTGCATCAATTTTCACATCTCAAGCCTTGAGGACAAGGTTGTTTTTAAGGGGGAGGACATGTTAGGGACTTAACCCCTCACGTAGGTAGAATAATTTATTTTGATGTAATAAAGGTCAATATTAATAAGGCCTAGCAATAAGGAAGAATAAGTCCAATGTAAGAATACCTAATAGAAGCTTCTGCTTCTAGAAGGATCTTCCTCTATATGGTTCTTTTGATAGACATATTTAGTATAAATAGGAGTCGAGGGTATGAGAACCTTTTTCTTGGATATTATTGTAATAGAGCTCTGCTCAACTGGAGGTTGCCCCCTTGAAGAAGCAAGTGAACATTGCTCTCAGAATCAAAATGCTCTTTCTGGTGTTATTCTGATATCTTTTCAGTATTATTGTGGTGTTGTTCTGGTTATATTATTGTTTATCTGCCATTGCTAGCATTTTATTTATGTTCTGCATACTTTTATATCTGGAATATTACACATGATATCAATTGTGATTCTTGTGCAGAGTTTAAAAATGTTGTCAGAGTATTAGTAATGATGTATAACGAGGAGGATAATTAATTAGTGTGATTCTGATATCAGTTCATTATATTAAAGGGTAAATCCTATTTGCAATTTTACATCAAAGGTATAGGATAGGGAGTAAAAACAAATTCACTAATGTCATTCTAGAGATTTATTATTACTTAATTGAATGTTAGGATATAACAACTAAATAAAGGGTGTTGATTCAATTGGTTGTGATCCTTAAGATATTCTTATAATGATGGGGTGATTTTATTAATTTATGTAAATTATGGTAAAGCAATTTTTAATGTTTTCTCATGAAATTGTCACTAAATATTGCACTTAGCATGACATAGAGTAAGGGTTTCTGATGCTTGGCTCTCCCCCCCCCAAATTTTCCTTTTTAATCCTTGCAACTTAAGAGTTGTTTTCATGGTAGGGATGTAGAACCCAAGAAGTACAAGATTATAGATGAGTTTACTAAAATTTTAAACCCTTGATTGTAAAGTATAATGTTGCTTAAGGATGGTAAGGTGCTTTTACTTTTAGATGGTGATTGGTTACTTATACTATGAATTAGTCCATATGATGACAATTTCTAATGAATTACATCCTTGTTGCCTTATTGTTTAGAGCACCTTCATCTAACGGTGTCGCATATTGTATGACAGTGCAAGTTGGATTTCAGGCACGTTTGATTTTATGTTTGGTTAAGGGATTAGAGTTATTTTATTTTTGCTTGGGTCCCTGATGCTCTTGTCACAATGTAGCGACGTGATACCTCATGATTGGGTCATTTTGCACGTTGATTGATGAGCGCATAGGAACCTTGGCTTCGGGTCACATGCCTCCCATTGTGGATGATGTTGTTTTTGTAAGTAAAGTTGTACTTGTGTTGTAATGTCATTGTGTTGTCTCTCTCTCGACGGGAGGGTTCTAGATACTCGTCATCAAAGTTGTTCTAGTTGGTTGATTGATGTTGTCTTTCAGCTTAGTAGGCATGATCTTGCGTGTGTCGGGCGGGAGGTAGACACCTCCTTGTTCCTCATAACAATCGCCAACCTTGAGACCTTAAATGTTCAAAATCAATGGGAACCTACGCTTGAGCGTTGCTTATGTGTCCTGGATGTCCTAACCATTGTAGGGTAGGACAAGAGGGTAGTCGTTTTATTTTTCATTTGATTGAGTGTCGAATGTTGCTTCTCGTTGCTTGATGTGCTAGTATGCTAGGTCGTTCTATTCCTTGTTGCGTGATTGGCATGCATTGTGTTCTTCGTCGTGTTTCGATGTTGGGATGTATGTTTGTTATTACTTTAATTATATATAAAAAAATGTACGGGTTTTTGCGTCACATGTTGTCGTAACGACTAGGGTCATTACATGGTCAAACATTGTGCTTAGAGGCAATAACAATGGATGTGACTATAGTGGGTATAGTGTTAGGTGAAGGGGAAACAACACCATCATGTGGAGGTGAAATAGATGGGTTGGGGAATCCAATAAATGGATACAATCATCAAGTATCAAACTAGTTAGATGGATTATTTAATGATAAAACATGAATAACATACACATGTGTAACTGTTAAATTTTCACCACTTGCAAAATAACTACAAGGAAACAATAGTGGCTGTGACCAAAGTATATTCACCACTAGTAGATGGCCCCATAGTAGATGCACATACAATAGTGTACCATAGTGACCTCACTTAAACTAATGGTGGGTATAGTGGCAAGTGAAGAAGAAAAAATTCCATCGTATGCAGACACAACAGAAGGACTTGGTACAATAGGCATTTGAATATGTGGTGTAATAGGGACATGAAACACTCCTTCAATTGGCTACAATCACCAATTGTGAAATTAGTTAGATGCATAATTTAATGATAACATTATCAACTTACACATGTAACTTGTAAATTTTAACCACTTGTAAAATACCTATGAGTATGACATGCCAATAAGGACTAAAAGATCAACACTAGAATGGACATATGAATAAGTAATTAGGGGAGGAAAAATCCCCAAGATTGATTCAAACTAGGATGGATATGAATGAAAATAGTGGGAATGCTCAATGGTCCAAGTGGAAATTGACTCCAAGGAAGCATGCATATTACATATCAATATAAAACAATAATTTATAAGTCAATATAAAAAAAATTGTTTATATGATCTACTCAATGGTTTCCTCTGTGTGAGTAGTTTTTGTTGTACATGTGGAAACAATGGTCACTTTGACCATCCCTATGAAATTTGTCATATAAACATCAATATTTTGGTACTAGGGAGGTCATTAAGAACATCAATATTTTGTCCTTGTAGAGAATGAGCTAATACACACACAATGTGAAAAAATTAGTTAGCTAATTATAAATCCAATAAAGTTTAAACATATCATTGTACTTACCTCACTTTAAAATCCACTATGGGAAATATCTCCTAAGAACCATGGAAAATTTGGTCACAAAACATGCATGGATGAGAATACAAATTTACTAGATCATTGTCCACCCCCACTATTAGATGGTGGTCCACCTCTACCACTAGATAATGGTCTTGCCCCATAGTGAGATGAAAAACCTACCCTACCAGTAGATAATGGCCATAGCTGGCCATTACCCTCAATAAATTGGCATGACAGACCATTGTTCATGTCAACTAGAGTGATGCTTCTAGTGTTTGTGGAAGAAATTTCTATGTAGGCAAGAATTCCACCTTAGGTAAATGCTTACAAGGTGGAAGGATTGGATATTTCAATCTTGTAGCCCTACATTGGGTCAATTTTGTTGCATTCCCAAACTAGCCCCTTAGATTGCTAAATGATGAAAACAGTTAACGTGTTTACCCAAAACAAAGTTTGCATACATTTTCCTCAAATATAGTGAATTTCCCTATTGTTATGAGGTGGCACATTGAAAACCTTGTACCACCTATCCATTTAGTTATCAATAAATGGTTTATGTGTGTACCACTAGATAGAAATATGAGGTCTTCTAGGATTTTTGATTTCACCTATATGAGAGTGTATGAAAAGGATTGATATATCATGTTTATTGTTAGTTTTTTTATTGCATGATGGTTCAAACCATAGACATATTGATGGTGCTTATGTTCTCCATAAGAGGTAATATTATATAAATCCCAATTTGCTTAGGTAACTGTATCAATAATTGCATCTATAGTTTGGGCAAGTAGGCACCAAAGTGGGTCTCCAACCCTAATAATATTTATCAAATTTCTTAGGCAGGTAATCTCTCTTAGGATTTTAGCATTTCAATTTATCAATGGTGAGGTGTTTCCTTAGGGATTTACATTAAGAGTTTTCATGTTTCCATTGGGGTTTGTGTTTGGATTTCTATATTTAGTACATAAGTGTTTGGGATTTTGGTAACCGTTTTTTATCATTGTAATGAAACATTTAAAAAAAAAATCTAAATAAATATAAACCAAAATTTATCTATTATAAGATTCATTGTAAAAAATAGGAAATAGGGTTGATAACACTTTGTTAACACTTCCGTGATATGTTTGCTTCCCAATACTATTAATGAAAATGAATCCACCAACAATCTCAAAATTCAATGTCATTGCTTCCCAATACTATTAATGAAAATGAATCCACCAACAATCTCAAAATTCAATGCCAAATTCTTTAGAAATTTTGAAACCCACAAACTTAGGGAAGTGTAATATCCAAATCACTATCAAATCCACAAGCTTAGGGAAGTGTGATCTCCAAATCACCGTTACATTTTGGAATTTTATTTTATGATAGAAGGTATATGGTGCTTTCCTCTCCATTAAAAAAAAAATTATGGAATGGAATAAAAAGCATGCACACGTTGTAATGAATTGCCAAAAAAGTGCATGTATTTCTTTAACTGAACCTATGTGTGAAAGGAATTGTGAGGTTTAGGCCTCCTCACACATAGCTTGTGCAAATGCTGCATTTGCATTTTGAATTTTCATAACACTAGCAAGTTTTTAAAAATCCATCACAATCTTGTGTTAAAAGATGTTTCTATACATATTTTTTTCACAACAATATTAAAATTAGATATTTTTCCTTACTTTTTATTGTAAATACACATTTTTCTCATTATTTACACATTATATATTATATAAAAGTGATATCACTTATATAACAAAATTAATTTTTTTAATTATTATTTTATTTTTTAAAATAAAATAATTAAAAAAATAATAATTTAATTTTCATAATTTAATTTTTTAAATCATTTAAAAATCAACATTTAACATGATATACAAATTTAAAAGTCAACATTTTTACAAATTAATTGTGTAAACACTCTATTCATATTTCAAAATTATTTTGGTAAACATTAAAAAGATATTCATATGAACTTGCATCGATCTTTTCAAAACATATACCAACATGTTAAAGGTAAACCAAAGCTTACCAAGATGGACATACATGTTATTGTCATTATCTAATCACAAAGCTAAACATATTAAAATGTGTATCACATGATCCATAAACATGTCAAAAATAGTATTAGGGTAGAAATTTGAAATATTTTATTAGCTATTTAAAGTATTTAAAAATAATTCAATATTTAATTTAATAAATTTAAAATTTATATAAAATTATAT